>JAODAL010021655.1:0-66549 GCA_025379985.1 Phyllomedusa bahiana
ATAGCCAATCAAGGGCCCCCCAACTCAGTGCATTTAGAGTAGAAGGGTAAAGGAAAATCCCTGCAGTTCAAACCGAGAAACAGTATGGGGAAAAAAGGGTGATTTGAGTGCCTTTGAACGGGGAAATGGTTGTTGTGCCAAAAGGGGCTGGTTGAGTATTTCAAAAAACTGCTGTTTCCCCCTGGGATTTTCACGCAAACATCCAGGGTTTAAAGGGGTCCGAAAAAAAAAAACATCCAGGAGCGCAGTCCTGTGGGGGGGAAAAACCCTTTGTTATCCCAGGGTCAAAGGAGAAGGGGAAACGGGTTCGAGCTGATAAAAAGGGCCCCAACATGACAAAAATAGCCCCCCGTTAAACCAAGGTAGGCAAAGAGCATTCCTAAACGCACATAGGGAACTTTGAGGCAGATGGGCTCAGCAGCAGAAGACCACAGGGGTGCCACTCTTTCAGCTAAGAACGGAAATGGGGTTCCCAAATTTCCCCCAAGCTCATCAAAATTGGACAGAAAAGTTGGGAAAAAAACTTTTGCCTGGTCGAGAGTCTCGATTTTGCCCCGACATTAGATGGTGGGGTCAAAATTTTTGGCGTCAAAAAACAGAAAGCAGGGATCCTCCTCCCTTTTGTAAAAGGTTAGGTGGTGGTGGTGGTGTATGGTGTGGGGAATTTTTTTCTTGGCACTCTTTGGGCCCCTTGGGTCCCAATTTGGCATCGTTGCAACCTTTGTGGAATCATAACGAGAATTGGGGGCGTTCTGAAGGGAAAAAGGGGGCCCAACCCGTTACTGCATGGTGTACCTAATAAAGTGGCCGGTGAGTGTATATTTAGGGTGACATGTTTAAAGGGCTGTCCCATTTTTTTTGTTCTTTGCCCCAAACAAAGTGTAGCCCTGTTCTATAGACGTAGAAACCGTTTTTTTCACCAAAAGTGGCACAATCCCCCGTCTGACACCTTTGAATGGGGGGGTTTTGGTCATGCAAATCATTTTATCCCCAAAAGCGAAAAAGTTTGCCATGAAACTGATAAATACCAGTATCAAAGTTGCATGGCTGAGACAAATTTTGGCCCATAAACTCTATGCACCATTGATGCATAGATGGTGAGACACTTTCAAACATATTGTTTGGTGTACACTTTAAAAACAGAGTAGAACGGCGACGGTGCCAGGTACATACATGTGTGGATTTTACTCCACTGAATTAAATGGGATAAAATCCACACCAAATCTGCAGCAAAATTTGTATGATCTGCTGCAGATTTTTGTGTACAGATTTACCTGTGGATGTGCTGCAGAAAGTTTTCATTTTCCAGCAAATCTTTCCCTTGTTACATCTGTATTGCGTATGACTTGACATACCAAATAATGCAGATTACAAGCTTAGGCCAGATGCCCTATTATAGTTCTGTATGAGAGTTGTACAGAGTAATAATACAGCACTCGCAGAACTCTATGGGCCGATCATCAGTCCATACAAAGTTAGACAGAAAAATGGTCCATCAGATGTCCCATTGGGGGTGTTTCCTTGAAACACCCTTCTTTGGGGAAGAATATCTCTGAAAAAGGATGCTCTACCGTCACCTAGCTATGATGAAAAAGAGGGACTATCCCCATTGTTGAACCCGTTTAGGTCTAAAAATCCCTTTTTTTTCCATAGGGTTTCTATAGAAAAACAGTGAGTTTTAGACCTAAAATTTCATACAATTCCCCCAAATTCTCAAAAAAAAATACATTTTAACACAGCTTTGCCATGTGAATGAAGACTAAGAATGTACCAAAATCTATCTGCAAGGGGGCTTTAACGCAGTGCGGTTTTAGTGCGTGTTTTTTACTGAGTACTGAACGAATTAAATTTCCTTCTTTTCCAGAAGCTTCTTTTTTTCTAATTTGTTTTGGGAAAGTGTTACAAGTGAGGTAATTATATGTTTGAAGTTGGTAATTATAAACAGTAATTGCTCACTTGAACACTTTAAAAAAGGTTAGAAAATGAAAGAAGCTTGATGGTAGTAAAGGCAGATAAGTTATTGTGCAGAAAAAAATTGACCAAAACCGCACCACGTGAAATTCTACCATGAGGTCCATGGTTAACGGTTTCCTCTCTCAATTGCTTAGCTTTGAAGAGTTATATTCCAGCATATATTATTGGCTAAGGCTCTATCATCACACCATGAACTATGCTCATTGTATGTGCCAAGAAAGACTCAATTCATAAGGCCCTAGTGCATTTCAAAAGGGTGTTCTTTAGACATATACTAGGTCTGTATAAGTCAGTGGTTTATTTTTGCTGTAGAAACTCACATAGTAGATTATACCATTCTATACAGAGAAATTTGTGAAGAAAAAAAAAAACTAATGGTATTTCAGGGGTTCCCGGTTACAAAAGAGTTAGGGGGTATAGGGTTTGTTTTAATTGAATTTGTATTAAGTTTTGGAAAGGTATATTTATTAAATGTAACTCCAGCCAGAAATGTTTTTCTTTTTGGATGGGGCAGGGGGAAGGGTTTTTACATTTTTTTCTTTTCTGTTCCGTTGAAAAAAAGATTTCACCCCATTTTCTCTCATTTTGCGTGTGGCATCTGGAACTTGTAGTTCCACAACTATTTGCTTGGAAATGGGAAATCAAATGCCAGCATATGTTTGTGACTAGGGGACAGATGTAAGTCAGAACATTGCAAGTCGGGGATTGCCTGTATATTTTAGTTTTACAATAGGACCCTTTTAGGGATGCAACTGTTTGCCTGTACAGTGGTAAACATCCCAGCTTACTGTCAAAGTATACCTTAGGAAATCTTCCCAATGTATACCATCGATGAATGGTTTAAAAACAGGTGAACAGAGCCACTGTTGATGGTACTAGAAGTTATAGTCACCAAGCTGTTGCATATAAAAAACCAGACTGATGAATCTATTAGATTACTATAATTAAAATCACGAAAGATTTGTACTTACTGGTCAACAGACAAGTTTCAGGGTTCATAATGAGACGTGAAATACTTCTAAATATTTCAAAATGATCATGTCATCAATAATCAGCATGTCATCATCTTAGACTAAAACAATAAAAAAAGACATACAAAAACATTTTGGCACATATAATCCTATCCCCTTCTTTTATCCACAGGTGGTGGGTTCTTGGGGCTCCAATCGTTTTTGATTTTAGATCCTCAATAATTTTTTTTGGGATGACAAAAAAAAAAAAAGTGAGTTTTTGGTATTTTAATTAAAAAACGTATCTCTTTTTAAAACAAAAAAAATGTTAAAGGAGACAACATGTAACCACTGCCATGCTCACATCACTAGAGGACTGGATGTCCAGACCAGTTCAGCAAGGTGCTTCTTCCAACATACTGTAGAAAATGTACCGCTCCTTGCCTGTGACTGAGGCACGTGAGGTGCTAGTGCAACAGCTTTGCAATCGGAAGCCACTTTTTCTGAAGAGATGATCTACCCTTTACTTGTGAAATTATGCCCAAGATCACTCTTCAAAATATCATTATTCATTATTACACAATGGGCACTACCCACATGGTTACTTCACTTCAAGACAGATCCATTTGGAACCATATTTCCACTTTAAACGTCTCATAATGTGGCAAGAACACGTGCAAAGGAAATAATTATAGTCAGCACTGTCTGTCCAACTCCAAACACCAACGCTTCTAAAGGTGCCATGTTCTTTCCTGCATTGATAAAAAGCCTGCTAGCTGATGTTTGAGATAAGAAAACATATTTCAATCACATGGGGCTGGGTGGTATTAAATCTCTGTCCCAAACTGGCTGAAAAAGGGCTGCTTAAGACAGGAGCAAGGCTGCTTTTATATCAAGGTCGTCAATAAAATCCCTTTGGTGTTTGTGGAGCAATATTATTTTGAGGTTGCCCAATGTAGATTACCTATTAATTCTGACAACCATTGGGGTCCTGGGTCTAAATCCACCCAGGGACAACATCGACCTGAAGTTTGTACCGTCTTCTTAACTTTGCACAGGTTTACTCTGGGAACGCTTAAAAAATGCTGATTGATAATTGTCTTAAAATAACATTGTCCTGTACTATTAAATGGATTTGATATAGGGAAAACTGGACTGTGAACCAGGGACTGATATGAATGGTGATAATCCCTGTTTTGTCTGTGGAACATGTTTCCGCTATACAATTAATGGGCAATATTAATCCCATTTTTAAGTGTTTTGTGTTACTTTATTCTCTTTAATGTGGAACAAAAGTTTACAATGTTTGATACCAAAATAACGTACGTTCAAGTCACATTATTCTGACCACTTACTACTTTCAACATAGGCAGCGCATTTCTTGTGAAGGAAATATAGTTGAAAAAAGGATATTTTTGGTTTCAGGCCAAGGGTGGAGCATTTTTTGTAACTGTGTAGTTTATGAACTATTCACATGGTGCAAGTGTATCATGAGTGTCACATGCAAACTGCGGTGCACCACATGCCATTCATGTGAAAGCTAAACGTCATCATAAAGGTGCAAGAGAATGGACCAACACTTTACATCGGAGCAGTTCACCGGCAAAATAAACCAGGAACTACTAGACGTGTCAAAAACACTATTCAGTAAACCTTACAGAATATTAGGCTTTGAATCAAACGGATGATCAAGTTGCACCAGCAGAAAGGGCTTTAAGTTTCACAGCCATATAGGAATTGGCCCTCCACTTATTGGCAAAGGGTTGCCTTCTCCACTGAGTCATGTTTTCTGTCTCATCTGATGGATGGACGTTGGCTTGTCAGGCAAGAAATATCAGAGAACAAATATCCTGCAACCATTGTTGAAAGAATAAAAGCTGATGGTGCCAGCATTGTGGTCTACAGAATGTTTTTGTGGCATTCTCTGAGCAATTCTTATCCATGTGAAAGGCACTCTCAACCAATCTGAGTATGAATAAATCTTTGCAGATCATACACCCATACATGCTGATTGTCTTCCTTGGAGCAGATGGGATCTTCCAGCACGACAATGGGACATATCATACGAATACAAATGTCTGACACTTTTATGAAGAGTAGGACCAAGACTTTCAAGTTCTACCCTGACCCCGTAATTCCCGGGACCTGAACCCAACTGAGCATCTGAGGGACCACCTCAATGGTCATGATTGGTGGTATGGTATGCGTCCTCCAGACGCCACCCTTCTGCACATGTGGGATGCACTACAGTTAGGATGGCTTCAGATACCTGTGATAACCTTTCCGGACTTTACTAAGTAACTTCCAGTCCATCAAGCTGCCATTCATGCAGCACATGATGGTTAAAGAGGATTTGCCAGGACGCAAGTTTCTTACCTTCCTTATCAGCACAGGGAGAATGTCAACAAATCAAGCTGAGTCATGAAGGCTGCAGGGCTGAGAGGGAGGGGGTGAGTAAGGAGTGAGGAATAAAGGAGCGTCTCAAAACTTAAGTGAAATAAATAAACAGTACAACAGTGGATTTTCAATACAGCAAGACACAGCCTCATAGACTGCACTTTCTAAACCCGTGCCTTAAAAGCCTATTCATTTTGCCCGTCATCAGATAAGAAGTGTTTTCACGCAAGCGCGGCCTGTCAGCTCCTAGGTCGTGTCTAGTGGAAGCTTTCAGGAAACTATGGGGATTTAGAAATGCTGTAGCTTCAGAGTCTTCACTTTTTGTAATCACATATATTTAGAAAAGTGATTAAATACCCATTTTGGAGGTTCCCATGTCAACATTACAGGGTGGCAAAACCCCTTTAATATGGTTTTTAGGTGGAGGTCAAAATAATGTGACTCAAGAGTGTAGAAATAATCTGAAATGGAGTTACATCTACGTCATATAATCATACATTTATAAACATATTTTACTGACATTTAGTAATTAAAGTTTTCCACTTTATAAAAACTTTAAATGTATTTGTGTGAATTATAATATTTCAAACTTTCTAAAGGTCAGAAGACATTACAGAAAGAGATCAGTATTGCTGAAATCAACTTATTTTTAGAATAGAACTGGAAGAAACAGGATTTTTTTTAGCTAATGTGAGTCACTAAGCTCAAGTTTAAGACTTTAGCTGTACAGAAGTTGAAAAAAAAATAAAAAAAAGCTGTACAGAAAATAAAAAAAAAATCTTATGAGATTTCCTAGTACAGTTTACCACCTGTGAAGGCAATATTATATACACAAATGAAAATAAGAGGCTTATAGAAATATGATTTGATTCCACTGTAAATTTCCCCATGAGAAGTGGACAAAAGAAAACAAATTCAAAGACCAATGTATCCAATTTTATGGAATCCTTTTTGTGGATTAGCTGCAATTAGCATCTGGCACATTGCTACAATGCATTATAGATTGAACACCTAAATAATAGATAGAACACCTAAAATAAAAGTGTAAGAATAACATAGACTTGTGTTTTTTTCTAACTGAGCTACATTTGCTATGGCAATTTGTATCACAATAATAGAATACAAGACTTTACACCATATTTATTGTGCTCTAAACAGTTCTCAGATACTTTTGTGACATGTATGACCAACGGGGTGTGGCTTCACAAAAGGGATGTGGCTTCGAACTATTTTTTTGGTACAAATGAAGCCAACTAATAAGTGGAACAGCATTAGACGTGTCTAAACATACATCATATTTATCATACAGAATAAGCCATAGTGATAAATGTGATAAATCTAATCTAGGTTTAGACTAACTATTAGACAATATTAGTAAATGTGTCTCACTGTCTGTTTAAAGCTCGAGCTATACTGCTGCTTGCCCTGAATTATTACATCAATACCGTGACTACTCTGACTGCCCTAACCTCTAGCCTATATACAATAATGACCACACTTTGCCTGCCCTTCCCTATTGCCTGTTTTGACCATACTTACTGCCTGATCCCTCTGCTGCATGTCTACTGCATCCGTTGTTGTTTTTTTTTAAACTATATTTTTATTGAAGTCATCAAATATACATACGAATCTTATGCTGCATCAGTTGTTAAGGTCCATTTTCAAAGTTGTCAAAACCTAAAACCATCTAAAAAACCGGGTGAAAACCTGTGCAGTCCATAGACAATCAGCAGATTCAGAATCTCTTACAATAGGGTTTATTCCAGATCACGACTTTGTGATCTCATGTTACCGTGTAGCTGAAGCCTTAGGGTATGTTCACACGGCTTAATTTCGGGGCGTACAGTACGCCCCGCAATTACGGCGGGTGTTTGGGAGTCGCGCTGATTGGCGCGCACTCCGGCGACGGGGAGGGGCTGGCAGCCCACCGGCACCATAGACATGCATTACTCGCGGTGCTTTCGCATGTCACGATCGTATTGTATGAGTGGAGAGAGGAGGCGTAATCCATAGTTCTCTATGAGAGCTATGGATTACCATAATTATGGGGCAAATTTCCCTGCGTATTAAGCGGCGAAATACGCGGCGAACTGCACCCTAAAATAAGCTGTGTGAACATACCCTTAGGTAACGCCTCTCCATTTTGAATTAGAACATACCGATTGTGGGAACTACCATCAGTTTGCACTCAATATCTGAAATTAAGTTGTCCAAGCGGATAATCTCTGTAAGGTGGATAGTTCTAAAACACAATGGCATAGGATATGCTGCCTTGTGCACTGAGAGTATGGGATTCTTACAAGGGCAGCATCTCATGGTTTTCTCATATTCATATTAGTTTACTGTTACTTCCTCAATATTCTCCAACATTCCAACTTCTTAACTGGATTCCAATGAAAGCTAGCCAAACGCTTTGTGAACGTGTGACATGCTTTTATACAGGGGTGGCCATTCCTTTATACATATAACCATATAAAAAAATCTAACAATTGGGGCTTAATATTCTCTTTGTCAAAAGAGTTTTCCCATGCAAAGTCTGATACTATCAGCACTGCTTGGACGGTGACAGAGGGTACCCATTACACATCTGGTAACACTCTGCCGTAAATGTAAACTTAACCTGAAGAAATATTAGAGGATCAACACATAAGGGTGCGTTCACACGGCAAGGGACAAATACCGGTTTGTGTGCCGTGCACACGGCCGCGGGGAGGACGGCTTTTCTCCGCGATGAGCGGAGAAAAGCCCTCCCCCTTCACATTCACAAGCACAGATTCCGTCCGAAAACCGGACAGAAGATTGTGCTTGCAGAATGTTTTGCGGGCGGCCCGCGTGCGGAAAAATCGCCGGACAGAAAACCCGTGCAGTGGGGACTACTGCACGGGTTTTCCATAGAGCCCCATTGTGCTCATTTTCACGTTTTTCAGCCGGTCTGCAAAACCGCAAACCGTCTGAAAAACCAGCCGAAAACCCGTGCAGTGGGACATACCCTAAGTGTTCTAAGAAAGATGCTTGTTATTTTGTGAGTTAGGGTATTTCAACAGCAGGCCTATTGCGGCGCATACCTGTGTGCGATGCAATACGCCTGCTGTTGAAAGTATCTGTTGGCCAGTGCATACTTTCAACAGTGCAACACATGTAATCGCCCGAAAGAAGTGACATGTCACTTCTTTCTACAGGCGCACGGGAATATACTGGTTTAACATAGCACTTAATGAGTGCTATGATTTTACTTTATTTGTGGGCCGTACTTCCAACACATTGCAGCGCAGTACGCCCCCCAGATACATCATGTGAATATACCCTTAATTTCAGTGAGAGTCCTGAGCACACTTATTTTGATGTATTTTCATTGAAATAAATAGAGAGAGCCACATATGCATGTCCACCTCTCTGTAGCTACTGCACTTTCGAGGATGGGGGTAAAGAGATCACTGTTCTTGAGAAAAGCGTGGGTCCCAGAGGTGACATCCGCAGCTATCAGACATCTGTGGTATGTCTTTTATAAATCAAATAAATGTTTACCTATTTAATTAACACACTGTTAACACATACTTCTCTAAATCATTAGAACTGATCATAATTAAATAAGAATGGTATCCATTAGGATACTGTGAAAAAGGTATCCCGATGCATACCACGGCACTGCCATAGGAAATAATAGGGAAAATTTAAGGGGAAATGTAAGAAAACTGTCTAGGTTTAAGAGCTCCCCTTTCATTTCATATAGTGCTCTGAAAAAAATAAAAAGGAGCGCTCTAAGTGGTTGCTATGGGCAGCAAAGAAATTCTTAGATCTGGACAGTTTTCATACATAAGGCCCATAGTCTCGTTTGAACTATATTTTCTCTAATCTTTGAATTACACGAACAGCCTATTGATTTCAGTTGGTACTGTGTTTGCTGAGGAGATACTGAACACTTTCTTCAGAATTTCTCCATATATTACAACTGGCTATTGGGGTTCCCAGCAATGAAAAAGCCTGTGATAAGTTTATTTTTGGGAGACCTATATGGCAATGTTCACACGGCTTATTGCCGACGTAATTGCGGGGACGGATTTCACCCCGCAATTACGTCGGCAATAAGCCGTGCAGCTCGCCGGCCCCATAGTCATTCATTATTCACGGCGCGTACACGCCGTAAATAATGTGCACGTCACTTTCTCCCCGCTCGGCGTATTTGCCGAGCAGGAAAAGGAGACGGAATCCACAGTTCTCTATGAGAACTGTGGATTACCGTAATGCCTGGGACTGATTTCAGCCGTATTGGGCGCAAGTACAGCGCTCAATACGGCTTAAATCATTCCCAAAATAAGCCGCGTGAACGAGGACTATAAGTGAAATTGGCTAACCAAAAGTGGACAACCCTTTTAAGAAAGAAAACTCTTGTAATGCATTCACCTTGACCAAAGGAGTATCTTTCGTCATTCACCAATCCCCAATATATACTCTATCCAGTGTCTATAGTATAACACTTACTAGTTATCATTGCTCCGGTGACAGAAGCTAGGAACCCAATGCTGACCAAGACCACACATATCAGTCTCCCCTGTTTGTGCCTCTGTAGCATGACAAACATCAGAACTCCCGCTGCTCCATGGACAAAGAGAGAAGAGAAGAGGGCCCATAGGAAAACCCAATACCACATCTCTGAAAGAAAAGCAAGAAGTAGTTTAGCAAGATATAGTAGGATTTCAGCAGCAGAAAGATTGAGGACAGAAATGGTAAAATTTACAGTCTACCACAAATGACTAGCCGTCATCCCGGTCTCCGAGAATTCACAATAGCAGAGAAGTATTATTTCATGCAAGTGATTTATCCTCATGAGTCAGGACTTTTGCCTAATCTACAGATATTTGCCTTAGTGCTGTATATTAAGTTAAGAATACAGCTATCGCCAGTTAAAGTAAACTAAATAAAACTAACTCAAATGCAGAAATCTCAAATTTTTCAACCTCCTACAGAAGCTGTTGGGAGTACATTACAGCAGTGTCAAGTCGTTGCAGCTATATACTACATCTTGTGTATTACCATATCTCTCAACCATCCAGGATCCAGCAGACCAAACCCACAGAAGTGTCCAGATGCAAGTAGTTTAATGACATCACATCATTATACTCTCTGCCTCTAACCACATCCAGGCAAGCCTTATGCTTGTCAGTGAAACAAGGAGAACTACCCTTGTTTCCCCAAAATAAGACACCCCCGAAAATAAGACATAGTGCATTTAAAAAAAAAAAAAAGCACTATGTCTTATTTTCGGGGGTGTCTTATTTTTGGGGAAACAGGGTACCTACATATGGCTCATCTATGTACAGAAAGGGGGATCTACCTACCTGTCTATCCAATGCAGGAGCCTACATACCTAATAGAAAGAGTCTGTCTACTTGCCTAACGAATTTGAGGGCCTACCTGCTTAAATGGGGTATTCCTATTTAAAAGCAGTCTGTCTATGATCTGCCTACCTAATTTGGAGAGCTACCAATTACCTGGAGCCACAAGAGAAGACTACAACTGAGGACACAAGAGGTTCTTTAACCATCTGGGGGCACTTTTACTGTTTGGGAGTCATATGACTGTGTGGAGCACCAAGGGGGTAATTATTATCATTTAGGGCACTGCAGATGGGGAGTTTGTATAGACATAGGGAACAGGTAAGGAGAAGTGCTGTCTCAACAGCATTATTGGCCCCTGGGCAAAGCAAAGCACTGGGCTCTGGCCAAGCTCATGGCATCACTCCAGGCCATGCCTATAGCCCCACCTAAACATGACACTACATCAGGTCATGCCCCTATCCACCCCAAAGTATACCCAATCATACCCAGGCTCTTTGAGCACACCAGTGCCAAAACAACAGTGGAGGTTCCAGGGTTCAACTAGATGTTTTTACATAAAATAACATAGATTATACAAATAAATACACAGAGCTATAGGCTATGTTCACGCTGCGTCTTTCAGGACATATTTTGGGGCATAATTGTACTGCGATATGTCCTGAAATACGCCCTGAAACTACCATAATCATAGCTCTCAAGGACAGCCATGATTACCCCCTGTTTTCCCTGACGCAAGGATAATGGAGATGAATGCTGTAGGAGTACGCGTTGGACAGCGCGCACTTCTAAAACACCAAGTGTATTGCGGCACGTACTGTACATGCCATGATATGCCGTGTGATTATAGCCTAACAGAATTCTCTTAATATGATAACTCAAAAAATGGTTATACAATGACCAAATGATGCAAGTAGACAAGGAACAAGCGGCTGAAAGAAGGTTTCATCCTAGTTGGGAGGCTTAAATGTGCGATGTGTGATAACAAATGTCTTTGAACAGCTGCATAAAGAAGCTAATAAAGCTTGATCTAGTATATTTAAAACAACTTGGCAGTGTCAGTTACTAAGTTCAGAAATATACCATGAGTAATTCTAAAGCTACTAAAACATAACAAACACAGGAAGCAGGACAGGCTATGGAGTTACCTCCTGATTTGACTGACTGACATAACTGAGCATGTGTTGTGCTCCGTCAGCCTGATAGACTTGTGGTATTAGGGACAGCTCTGCAGAGAAGAAAGGAGATGGAGGGCTGTACACACAAATAAATTATGCTTTATTTGAATAGGGCACCAGTCCTGCCTGAATCACCAATAAATTTAGGGGATCAATTCAAATTGGGATTTAAACAGTTCTCCCCATTATGCTGTTCACAATCTGACCTTCCCATTGATCAACGGTACCTCACTATTGTGAGGTTCCAAGCAGATATATATATATATATACACAGTGGTGGCCAAAAGTATTGACACCCCTGCAATTCTGTCAGATAATACTCAGTTTCTTCCTGAAAATGATTACAATCACAAATTCTTTGGTATTAATATATTCATTTATTTTGCTTGCAATGAAAAAAACACAAAACAGAATGAGACAAAAATCAAATCATTGATCATTTCTCCCAAAACTTCAAAAATGGGCCGGACAAAAGTATTGGCACCCTCAGCCTAATACTTGGCAGCACAACCTTTAGCCAAAATAACTGCGAACAACCACTTCTGGTAACCATCAATGAGTTTCTTACAATGCTCCGCTGGAATTTTAGACCATTCTTCTTTGGCAAACTGCTCCAGGTCCCTGAGATTTGAAGGGCGCCTTCTCCAAACTGCCATTTTGAGATCTCTCCACAGGTGTTCTATGGGATTCAGGTCTGGACTCATTGCTGGCCACTTTAGAAGTCTCCAGTGCTTTCTCTCAAACCATTTTCTAGTGCTTTTTGAAGTGTGTTTTGGGTCATTGTCCTGCTGCAAGACCCATGGCCTCTGAGGGAGACCCAGCTTTCTCACACTGGGCCCTACATTATGCTGCAACATTTATTGGTAGTCTTCAGACTTCATAATGCCATGCACACGGTCAAGCAGTCCAGTGGCAGAGGCAGCAAAGCCCCAAAACATCAGGGAACCTCCGCCATGTTTGACTGTAGGGACTGTGTTCTTTTCTTTGAATGCCTCTTTTTTTTTTCCTGTAAACTCTATGTTGATGACTTTTCGCAAAAAGCTCTACTTTTGTCTCATCTGACCAGAGAACAGTCTTCCAGAACGTTTTAGGCTTTCTCAGGTAAGTTTGGGCAAACTCCAGCCTGGCTTTTTTATGTCTCGGGGTAAGAAGTGGGGTCTTCCTGGGTATCCTACCATACAGTCCCTTTTCATTCAGACGCCGACGGATAGTACGGGTTGACACTGTTGTACCCTCGGACTGCAGGGCAGCTTGAACTTGTTTGGATGTTAGTCGAGGTTCTTTATCCACCATCCGCACAATCTTGCGTTGAAATCTCTCGTCAATTTTTCTTTTCCGATCACATCTAGGGAGGTTAGCCACAGTGCCATGGGCTTTACACTTCTTGATGACACTGCGCACGGTAGACACAGGAACATTCAGGTCTTTGGAGATGGACTTGTAGCCTTGAGATTGCTCATGCTTCCTCACAATTTGGATTCTCAAGTCCTCAGACAGTTCTTTGGTCTTCTTTCTTTTCTCCATGCTCAATGTGGTACACACAAGGACACAGGACAGAGGTTGAGTCAACTTTAATCCATGTCAACTGCCTGCAAGTGTGATTTAGTTATTGCCAACACCTGTTAGGTGCCACAGGTAAGTTACAGGTGCTGTTAATTACACAAATTAGAGAAGCATCACATGATTTTTCAAACAGTGCCAATACTTTTGTCCACCCCCTTTTTTATGTTTGGTGTGGAATTATATCCAATTTGGCTTTATGACAATTCTTTTTGTGGTTTTCCATTGAAGACAAATTAAATGAAGATAATAATACCAAAGAATTTGTGATTGCAGGAAGAAACTGAGTATTATCTGACAGAATTGCAGGGGTGCCAATACTTTTGGCCACCACTGTATATATATATATAGAGAGAGATAGATAGAAAGAGAGAGAGAGAGAGAGAGAGAGAGGTGACTCTTGGTCTTCCTTTCCTGGGGCGGTCCTCATGTGAGCCAGTTTCTTTGTAGCGCTTGATGGTTTTTGCCACTGCACTTGGGGACACTTTCAAAGTTTCCCCAATTTTTCGGACTTTCTGACCTTCATTTCTTAAAGTAATGATGGCCACTCGTTTTTCTTTACTTAGCTGCTTTTTTCTTGTCATAATAGAAATTCTAACAGTCCATTCAGTAGGACTATCAGCTGTGTATCCACCTGACTTCTGAACGACACAACTGATGAAACTGATGAAAGGCAAGAAATCCCACTTATTAAACCTGACAGGGCACAGCTGTGATGTGAAGACCATTTCAGAGGACTACCTCCTGAAGCTCATCAAGAGAATGCCAAGAGTGTGCAACGCAGTAATCAAAGCAAAAGGTGGCTACTTTGAAGAACCTAGAATATAAGACATATTTTCAGGTGTCACTTTTTTTTAAGTCTATAATTCCACATGTGTTAATTCATAGTTTTGATGTCTTCAGTGTGAATCTACAATTTTTATAGTCATGAAAATACAGAAAACTGTTGGAATGAGAAGGTGTGTCCAAACTTTTGGTCTGTACTGTATATATATATATATATATATATATATATATATATATATATATATATATATATATAGTGTATACATATATATATAATAGAAAATGTTTGGAATTTTTTTACGGTACCAAAACAAAACGAAAACAGTACATGTTTGGTATTGCCGGATGCGAATCAACCTGTAGAAGACAGATAACACATCACTCTTACTGAAGATTGAACCCCGTAAAGTCAACACACCAGCAAACATGGCGCAAGCACGTTTTTTTCACATTTTGCCCCACTTACATTTTTTTTTTCAGTTTTCAAGTATAATCTATGGTAAGCTAAAGAGTTTGATTCACCTCCTCACAGGTCCCGTCCTTAAGCTGCTACTTTAAAAAGGGGGGTGTACTGTTCCTCAGATCTCATGCAAGCCCCGCCTCCCTACGACATCATCACGTGCTCATTCCCGGGGTTGAATACCTATTCTTCAGCCTCTGCATCCTCTGTAGTGTATAACATAAGGATTCAACACTCAGTGTTTATACAAGCTGTGTGTGTATTATAGTCCTTAGCTATTCAGCTTTGCAAGAGAAAGGTCAGGAGTTCAAGCCCCATCAGTTGCTCTAGTATTTTCTTTTATAAATTCTACACATATGTAAAGATATGAAAATATATGTGTAGACATCTATAATTTTATATATATACACACACAAAGCTCCCCTATATCATGTCCCATCCTCGCAGTCACACCAAGCACTTCCAACATATGTGATACAATGCATATACTCTGGCGGATGAGACATGATATAGGGGAGATATGTATGTGTATATACACTCACCGGCCACTTTATTAGGTACACCATGCTAGTAACGGGTTGGACCCCCTTTTGCCTTCAGAACTGCCTCAATTCTTCGTGGCATAGATTCCACAAGGTGTTGCAACGATGCTCAATTGGTACCAAGGGGCCCAAAGAGTGCCAAGAAAATATTCCCCACACCATGACACCACCACCACCAGCCTGAACCGTTGATACAAGGCAGGATGGATCCATGCTTTCATGTTGTTGACGCCAAATTCTGACCCTACCATCCGAATGTCGCAGCAGAAATCGAGACTCATCAGACCAGGCAACGTTTTTCCAATCTTTTACTGTCCAATTTCGATGAGCTTGGGCAAATTGGAGCCTCAGTTTCCTGTTCTTAGCTGAAAGGAGTGGCACCCCGGTGTGGTCTTCTGCTGCTGTAGCTCATCTGCCTCAAAGTTCGCCATACTGTGCGTTCAGAGATGCTCTTCTGCCTACCTTGGTTGTAACAGGTGGCTATTTGAGTCACTGTTGCCTTTCTATCAGCTCGAACCAGTCTGCCCATTCTCCTTTGACCTCTGGCATCAACAAGGCATTTCCGCCCACAGGACTGCCGCTCACTGGATGTTTTTTCTTTTTCGGACCATTCTCTGTAAACCCTAGAGATGGTTGTGCGTGAAAATCCCAGGAGATCAGCAGTTTCTGAAATACTCAGACCAGCCCTTCTGGCACCAACAACCATGCCACGTTCAAAGGCACTCAAATCACCTTTCTTCCCCATACTGATGCTCGGTTTGAACTGCAGGAGATTGTCTTGACCATGTCTACATGCCTAAATGCACTGAGTTGCCGCCATGTGATTGGCTGATTAGAAATTAAGTGTTAACGAGCAGTTGGACAGGTGTACCTAATAAAGTGGCCGGTGAGTGTATATCATTATAGAGATTGACATATATTTTTAGATCACTCAACATATGTGTAGAATTTAGGGGGGGGGATCCCCTGTAAGGGACTAGAAGTCCAAACCCATTCATTGTAAAACCAAGCCCCTACCACTACACTACCAGCTAAAGTTAGTCGGACACTGAGCAGGGTCTTTTCTCAAAGCTGATTTGACACTTCGTTGCCATTGTTTCTCCCCCAGTATTTTTCACTCACCTGTCTCTGAAAGCAAGCAGAGGTCTTTACTTAACTCCAAGGAAAAATGTCACTTTCAAGTAAAGATCTCTGCTTGCTGTCAATGACATTTGGGTGTAAACAACTAAAACAGACATAATATCTGCTTGTTGTCAGTGAAGCTTGGGTGATAAATCCAAGTTACAAATGTCAGCTTTAGCAACCAATTTTCACTGACAGCAAGCACCCATTATGTTTGTCTTAGTTGTTGGAGGGTGAGGAAGGGTGGCAGGAGAAGCCTGACTCTTCGTGGACTGCCCCAGCCCATAGTCACTGGACAATGTAGGGGGGAGTGTGAGAAGCCAGACACTTGCAGACTGCCCCTGCCCTGATTCTCTGCACAATGTGTGGGAGGACGGCAGGAAAAACTGGAGAGCAGCCAGCTCAGTCCGCAGTCAATCAAAGCACAGTCACTGAACATTGCAAGCAGGAAGGAGGAGGGAGGAAGGATCCGACAGAAGACCGTCCTGGCCGGGAAGGGAGATACTGCGCATGTCTGACCGTGCACGCTCCCGTGCCAGGCATCAGAGGAAAAAGACTAAACCACACAAGCGCGGCCAGACAGGCAGGAGCCTTAGGACTGGTCGGATCCACTGACAACGAGCTGTAAACTATGGTAAAGTAAGAAAGGCTGCAGATGTGGCACGTTACATTTTTTTTTCAATGACATGCATTTAGGAAAGTGCATAAATAATGATTTCTAAGCATCCCACATCTATATTACATGGTGGCAAAATCCCTTTAAATTACATCGTTAGAAAGTACATCTTGTCCCGCAAAATAAAAGCCCTCATACCTCTATGTAGGTAGAAAAATAAAAAAATGTTATGGCCCGGGGAAGGCGAGGAGGGTAAAATGAGCGTGACAAAAAAAAAAAATGCTCCGTCAGGAGGGGGTTAACTGGAAATGCACTATGGTATATTTTAAAATAGGAAAATCATTCCTGTTGAGCAATAGTTTATATGTAGATGTACAGGAATTTAAAAACAGTCCTAATCACTTCTCTTTCAAAGTTAGGCACTTTTGTATCATACAAGTATTTTGATGATTTTTTTATAGGTCTCCTTAAAGTGGTTTCTCACTACAGTGACTAGCTTTTAACATGTAGGTAAAAGTAAATGAAGACTATTACCAAATGCATTGCTCTTTTGAGTTTGCTTTGGTCAGGAGATAAAAAAGATTTTATCTCCTCTTAGAGTACACAAATTTCTGGTTACTGACAACCTCTCACTGCTCTCTCTTATCTCTCATTGCTCCAAGCTGCTGTCAGTCAGTTCGACCATGGTGAGTCACTCCCTGCAGAGTCTTATCTCTAGCAGCAGACTTCGTTTATTTAAAGGGATTGTCTCGCTACAAAGATTAGCTTTCAACATGTAGTGAACACTAAATAAAGACGTTTTCCACATATATTGCTTTGTTAATTTTTTTTTTGTTAAGGAGCTACAAATGATTTTATCACCTTCTGTGCTCTCTAGGGTTCCCCAAATGACAGACCTGTGTACTCCTTCTCCCCTGCTGTTTGTTCTATCTGATAGCAGGGAGTGACTTCATCACACAGGTCACAGTGTGAGAGCTTGTGTGTTATCTGATCTTTCAGACAAAAGACAGTAATTACTACTGTTTACTTGGTAGAAGGTAATTTAGCTAATCTAGACTTATAAATATATATAAATATATATATATATATATAATAAACAGAGAAGTCTGAATACACAGAGCTAATATGCAAATTACAGACAGCTTGACCAGGAAGTGACAGAACAAAGCAGCATTACTTCATTCATGCATCCAATGAAATTATGAGATGAGACAATCCCTTTAAGCAAATCAAAGTCTTTTACCCTTTTCAGCTCTGGAGCCTTGTGTTATATACTTTATAAATCTGCTGCAGTCAGTGTAACAGGAACGGCTAGGAACAGCAGAAATGATGCTATAGACCCACCCACAGCATGACATACACACATAATGGTGAGAAAACCCCTTTAAGTTCTACAAGAATGATGACAGGAAGCTCAGTTCTGTATTGTTCTGACACAGGAAACAATTTTACTAACGACAGAGATCGTAGCCAGCTTCACACGGTTCCTCACCCCGTTTGCCCTTCCGTGACGTAATCATGGGATGACGATCAGTTGCCATGGAAGCTGGTGACTGAGTGTAACAGGCAATTAATATAAAGTCTGTATATGGCAGCACAAAAGCAATTGCGCTTATTTCATGTTCCACCCGACGTACACAGTTAGTTATGGTCAATGGCATCATTAGAAAGTACATCTTATCCTGCAAAAAACAAGCGATGTAGCTATGTGGCTATGTAGACTGGGAAATAAAAAAGTTATGGCTCCTGGAAGGCAGAGAGGAAAAAAAGAAAACCAAAAATCTGAAAGTAGCTGCGACCTGAAAGATTTAAACAAATGAAAGTAAATTATATTAATGGAATGCTCTTAAAAATCAAGTGAGGAAAAGTAAGTAATCATTAACAAAAAGAATCCCAATTATTACCGTGTTGTACTCCTCAATGCCTGCTTATTCTGACGAATGGACTTGACTAATGGCAAAAAATAATTTATATCTTAGTTGGTTCCAACTTCCTCAAAGTGTGGCTGACAGATTACTTTTGCAGGATAGATACTTGTCAAGGACCCAGAGCCGTATTTACTACTAGGCACTGGAGGGTCAAAAGGGGTAGTTTGGTGGCACACTGTAAGGGTATGTTCACATGGCGTGTTGGATACGTTTTTGGATCAGTTTTTCATTAGATGAAAAACGCATTGAAAACTGCATCCAAATTGCATCCAAAAAACGTATCCAAAAACAAATCTGCATATGCATTTTTGGATGCATTTTTCGGATCCGTTTTTCAATGCGTTTTATTTCAAATCACAGACATTCAAATTTTAATTCAATGCGTTTTTCGGATGCGAAAAGCTAATCCAAAACGTACCCAAAAGTGTGTTGCGTTTTTGGATGTTTTTCAGGCTTCAAAGACGCACTCCATTGTACCCTATGGGGATTTCACTTGCGCAAAACGCAAGCAGAATTGACATGACAATTCTTTAAACGAATCTGAAAAACGCATCGAAAAGACGCAAGTAAACACACATCGGCGATCACTCGTCTGAAAGGAGATGCGTGTTTTACATTGAAACTAGTGTAAATCACACTTCTCATTGTTAGATGCGTTTTTTTGGTCCGTTTTGGGTCCGAAAAGCGGATCCAAAAACGGATTTGAAAAACGCTGATGGTAAGTTCACACGACGTATTGCGGCACATACTATACACACTGTAATACGCCGGGTGTTCTATAAGTATGCGCTGGCCAGCTCGTACTTCTAAAACGCTCCCATAGACAGCCACTTTCCCTGGCACATACACGCAGGGAGGAAGTGATATGTCACTTCTTTCTCCCGGCGCGTAATATGCATCGGGGAAATGGCAGGTAATCATAGCTCTCAATGAGCGCTATGAATTACCGTATTTGTGGTCCGCACGTCTGGTGTATTACAGTACCATTATGCCCCTAAATACTGACCGAAAATACAAGGTATACCACATGGCATCTTGGATCCGTGATTAAGACCCTAAACTGACCCAAATACACATCTAACAATGTGCAGTGTGATTTACATTGCTTTAAATGTAAAACAAGCATCACCAATGTGTGCTTACATGCGTCTTTCGGAGCAAGCTCGTGCATCTGTTTATCTATGTGTGCATAAGACTGTTTATCCCTTTACAGTGATTTAAGCAACAAATTTGCCTTCCAAGAGCTATAACTTTTGTTAATTTTCCATGTGAGGGCTTGATTTTTGCAGGGTGAGTTGTAGTTTTACTTGGTACTGTTCTGGGGAACATATTGATGTAATAACGTGAGATATATGACTTGTTGAACGTTTTAAAATGTGTTTGTTGTAAACTAAAATAAACTAAAATAGCATTGCTTTTACATCTTTTTTTACAGCGCTTGTTTTATTATACAGGTTACTATGGGTTCAGTAAAAGCTGTGCACAACTTTTATCTCCCAACCATCCCGATTTGGGCGGGACAATCCTGATTTGGGACCTTTGACCCACTGTCCTGGGTCAAATCAGGGAAGAATCCAGATTTTTCGAGGATGTCCCGGGGATCCATGGCATGTGCCCTGAATTACCAGGATTGCGCTATTCAATTCACTGTTTGCGCATCCGTGGGACACGTAAGCAGTGTCTGCAGTCACCGGCCTCCTGTCAGGGAGCTCCCTCTGTCACATGTGGCCAGAACAGGGACGCAGGAGAACAGGGACATAGAGACGCTCTCCCCTGATGTCACTGGCTGCTCCCCTCAGTTACACTGTTCAGTGCAACAGTGGAGAACAGGCCAGACCGCATCACAATCTCCGGGGGGTTGGTCTTCTCTCCCCCAGCAGATTGTGCCTGTAAGCTGTGGCCTTTACCTCCTCTTTCACCCCTGTGGCCTAGTGCTAATACAAATACAACCCTCACCTAACACTCTATAACCCCCTGACCACTGCCGATCGCCCCCCCCAAAAAAACCTACTCCCCCTATCACCCCATGGGAAGTTGGTACAGAGGTGGTAGTTGGGAGGGAGGTCCTGGCGAAGTGCAGAGTCTAAGATGTTTGTGTGGTTAATTCTGCAGGGACAAGGCCGGGAGAAGTCATTATGGTGGTCTGGAAGGAATGGAGAAGGGGGACGACTCCCAACGTCACCTGTGAGTCACTAAATTTGATTTACTGTAATCACTTATATGTCTGCACAGCCTGTGTACAACTGGTATCTACCCCCATATGGTCACTGTATGTCAGGAATATTGGTAGTAGTGTAATGGTTTATATTCAGGATCAGTATGGCTGTATTATTCAGTCACTATGTGGTGGTGGTATGTGGTCATGGTGTTGTGGTATTATTCAATCACTATGTGGTGGTGACATGTGGTCATGGTGTGTAGGTATTATTCATTCACTATGTGGTGGTGACATGTGATGATGGCGTTGTATTATTCAGTCAATATGTGGTGATGATTTGTGGTGGTATTATTTAGTCACTATGTGGTGGTGGTATGTGTTTATGATGTACTAGTATTATTCAGTCACTATGTGGTGGTAATATGTGGTCATGGTGTTGCGGTATTATTCAGTCACTACGTGGTGGTGATATGTGGTTGTGGTCATGCGGTTTTATTCAGTCACTATGTGGTGGAGATAGGTGCTCATGGTGTGGAGGTATTATTCAGTCACTTTGTGGTGGAGATATGTGGTCATGATGTTGAGGTATTATTCAGTCACTGTGTGGTTGTGATATGTGGTCATTATCTTGTGGTATTATTCAGTCACTCTGTGATAGTGATATGTGTCATGGTGTGGCGGTATTATTCAGTCACTATGTGGTGGAGATAGGTGCTCATGGTGTGGAGGTATTATTCAGCCACTATGTGGTGGTGATATGTGGTCGTGGTGTAGCGGTTTTATTCAGTCATTTTGTGGTGGAGATAGGTGGTCATGGTGAGGAGGTATTATTCTGTCACTGTGTGGTGGTGATATGTGGTCATGATACTGTGGTATTATTCAGTCACTATATGGTGGTGATATGTAGTCATGGTGTGGAGGTATTATTCAGACACTATGTGGTGGTTATATATGATCATGGTGTGCAGGTATTATTCAGTCACTGTGTGGTGGTGATATGTGGTCATGGTGTGGTGGTATTTATTCAGTCAGTCACTATGTGGTCGTGATATGTAGCAGTATTACTCAGTCACTATGTGGTGGTGATGTTGTCATGGTGTGGTAGAATTATTTGATCTCTGTATAGAGGCATCATTGATAATATTAGTCTTGGTGTGGTCAGTAACAGTACAGGGATATTTGCTCCTTGTATAGCGGTATTATTTGGTCATTATGTAGAGGTATGATCCACAGAACATTGTCTTACAGCTTTCTGTATGACTTTCTGTATATACAATACATTACTTTATATAAATTCATATTTATAGACCCCAGTAATGCCGCTGTTGTGTTGGAGGTAGTCTTCTGGACGGGTGGGGCATGATTTTGTTCGGTGGGGCGTGGTTCTAGGCATGTCCTGGTATGATGTAATTTGTTTGGGTGTGGACAGAGGCATGGCCTGACATGATGTCATTTGTTTGGGCGTGCTTAGAGGCGTGGCTCATGTGTCCCAATTTGCAATCTCTAAAAGTTGGGAAGTATTCTTATATGTTACTGCCTGCCTCAATTATGCTACCTCAGGCAGAGTCTAGTAGACTCGGATACATGTCTTCTTTAACTTTTTCATAGGTGTTTTAGTGGCTTTTCTCACTACTCCTCTCCTTACATTGTCACGCAGTTTTTCATTAGACTTTTAGAGTGCTATCTATGAATTTTGTAACTTGGTACCAACACACCAGTTCTAAATATAAATAGAGGAGTGTAAAATAAAACAGAATGAATGAATGTATTATGCGCCAAACTTTGTATGGCAGTTTTGCACCAAACTTTGGTGCATTACAATGTGTTGTCAGACAAACATTGCCCCAAGTTTGGCCATACGCCTATTCATAAATCTATAGAACCGGCAAAATACGGCAAATCTTATTCATGAGCAGGTGTTAGCCCCGCCCACCAAAGGCTATCCCCACCCAACTGACAGTTATTCACATGTTTCTACCTATTCAAAGTAAGGCTATGTTCACATGGCTTATTTTGGGATGTATTTCGTTCCATATTTTGCGCCGTGCTGCCACCCCAGTCATTACGGTATTCTATAGTTCTCAAAGAGAACTATGGATTCTGTCTCCTCTCCCCGCTCGCGAAATATGCGGGGAGAAAGTGACATGCACATTATCCCAGCGGGATACGCGCCGTGGATAATGAAAGTCTATGGGGCCGCCCCCCCCGCCCCCGCCCCCGTAATTACGCCGTGGTTAAGCCGTCTGAACCTAGCCTAATAGGTTTATCAGTTGAGATGGGCGGGGTTTGAAAAAAAAAACTGACTCTTTGAATGACTCTTCTGGCTGAAAACTGCAGATTTGAGCATTAAATACACGAAAACTACAGCATCTTACAGAATAAGGGACACAGCGCTGGAAACAGCAGGTCTAACACTAGCTTGTTCTGCCTTAAAGAGAACCTGTCACATAGATTATGCCCCCCTTGCTGAGGGCAGAACAAGTTAGTGTCAGACCTGCTGTTTTCAGAGCTGTGTCCCTTATTCTGTAAGATGCTGTAGTTTTCGTGTATGTAATGGTCATATCTGCAGTTTTTAGCCAGAAGAGTCATTCAAAGAGTCAGTTTTTCCCAAACCCCGCCCATCTGAGGCTAGCCCCGCCCACCTCAACTGACAAACCTATTGCTTTGAATAGGTAGAAACATGAGAATAATGGTCAGTGGGCGGGGCTAGCCTTTGGTGGGCAGGGCTAACACCTGCTCATGAATAAGATTTGAGGGGTAAATGCTCTAAAACTACAGCATCTTACAGAATAAGGGGCACGGCGCAGGAAACAGCATGTCTGACGCTAGCTTGTGCTGCCCTCAGCAAGTTGGGCATAACCTATGTGACAGGTTCCCTTTAAACATTTCATTCTACTGATCACCAACTGAACTACACTCCAAAAGCTATTCCGTGACTTATAGACTTATCTTTCATATTCATTCCATGTCTGGCACTTTTCAGTTGTATTGTGTGTTGTATTCTTTCATGTTCTGCAGCAGTTCACCCTTCTAGATAAATTTCTACTATCATCACATAAAATATTTGTACACCAGTGAACTCCATTTGGCTTGTTATGTTACCAAAACCAACTGAATGTGACAATGTATTTTATTGTTGTGGTCTGGCAGTTACAGAATCAATTTTTGATGGTTAACTGCAATAAAGGAAAATAATTGTAAAGAACTTTCTTTACCTGATAATCCGTATCCAAGGCAATAAACAATTTATAGACACTGTAGCTAGACAACAATAGTCTACATATTCTAGCAATTATAAACCTAACAGAACAATGTACAACACAACAAGTCACTTATTTTTCTGCCTAAATGGTAAAAAAAATGTTCATTTCATAAATACAAAAAACTAGTTCAAATCAATGGCTAAATTTAACAGGCCTTAAGTATGAAAATTGTCTAGCAGCAAGACTGTCTTTGTTGCCCATAGCAACCAAACAGAGCGCTGCTTTCTTTTCATATAGGGCTCTGGAAAAATAAAAGCTGAGCTCTGATTGGTTGCTATGGGCAGTCTTACTTTTAGACAGTTTTCATACATAAGGCACTAAGGCCGTGTTCACACGGCTTATTCCCGACGGATTTGGGAGCCGGATGGCGCTCACAAATCCGGCGTGAATCAGGGACGGGGGCGGGGCCGGAGCGCGGCGGGGGCGCCGCTCCCCGGCCCCATAGACTGGCATTATCTCCGGCGCGTACGCGCCGTAAATAATGTGCACGTCACTGTCTCCCCCCACGGCGGATTCACCGAGCGGGGAGGAGCGACGGAATCCACTGTTCTCTATGAGAACAGTGGATTACCGTAATTACTCAGACGGACTGGCGCCGTACTGCAGCGCAAATCCGGCGCGGAGTACGGCGCCAATCCGCGGAGAAATAAGCCGTGTGAACGAGGCCTAAGGGTGACATGTATTATTTATGGCGCTTAGACGCCAATTTTTATGTGCATTAGAATAGTATAGAATACGCCTGATTTATGAACCCGGTCTACTGCGGGTCATAAATCAGGCACATCCTAGCGCTAAGACAACAGTTCTGGTTTAGGTAAACCACTTTGATAGTGGTTTACCTGTTCCAGTAGTAATGCGCCTAGAATTGCCGTACTGAAGCTATAAGTCTATAGCTTCGTACAGTTCTAGTGCGACACGCCTACAGCCCCCACCCCCGAAATCAGGCGCATAACAAAGTGCTGCGGGCGCTCTGTAATGCGGCTGATAATAGCGTACGGGAGATTTAAAACTATAGCGAATGGGGCTGCGCCTGATCTGGCTCAGCCGCGTTTATACAGTGGTGGCCAAAAGTATTGGCACCCCTGCAATTCTGTCAGATAATACTCAGTTTCTACCTGAAAATGATTGCAATCACAAATTCTTTGGTATTATTATCTTCATTTAATTTGTCTTCAATGGAAAACCACAAAAAAATTGTCATAAAGCCAAATTGGATATAATTCCAGACCAAACATAAAAAAGGGGGTGGACAAAAGTATTGGCACTGTTTGAAAAATCATGTGATGCTTCTCTAATTTGTGTAATTAACAGCACCTGTAACTTACCTGTGGCACCTAACAGGTGTTGGCAATAACTAAATCACACTTGCAGCCAGTTGACATGGATTAAAGTTGACTCAACCTATGTCCTGTGTCCTTGTGTGCACCACATTGAGCATGGAGAAAAGAAAGAAGACCAAATAACTGGCTGAGGACTTGAGAATCCAAATTGTGAGGAAGCATGAGCAATCTCCAGGCTACAAGTCCATCTCTAAAGACTTGAATGTTCCTGTGTCTGCCGTGTGCAGTGTCATCAAGAAGTGTAAAGCCCATGGCACTGTGGCTAACCTCCCTAAATGTAAAGCCCATGGCACTGTGGCTAACCTCCCTAAATGTAAAGCCCATGGCACTGTGGCTAACCTCCTTAGATGTGGACGGAAAAGAAAAATTGACGAGAGATTTCAACACAAGATTGTGCGGATGGTGGATAAAGAACCTCGACTAACATCCAAACAAGTTCAAGCTGCCCTGCAGTCCGAGGGTACAACAGTATCAACCCGTACTATCCAGTCGGCGTCTGAATGAAAAGGGACTGTATGGTAGGATACCCAGGAAGACCCCACTTCTTACCCGAGACATAAAAAAGCCAGGCTGGAGTTTGCCCAAAACTTACTGAGAAAGCCTAAAACGTTTTGGAAGACTGTTCTCTGGTCAGATGAGACAAAAGTAGAGCTTTTTGGGAAAGGCATCAACATAGAGTTTACAGGAAAAAAAAAAAGAACCATTCAAAGAAAAGAACACGGTCCCTACAGTCAAACATGGCAGAGGCTCCCTGATGTTTTTGGGTTGCCTTTGCTGCCTTGGCACTGGACTGCTTGACCGTGTGCATGGCATTATGAAGTCTGAAGGACTACCAACAAATTTTGCAGCATAATGTAGGGCCAGATGTGAGAAAGCTGGGTCTCCCTCAGAGGTCATGAGTTTTCCGGCAGGACAATGACCCAAAACACACTTCAAAAAGCACTAGAAAATGGTTTGAGAGAAAACAGTGGAGACTTCTAAAGTGGCCAGCAATGAGTCCAAACCTGAATCCCATAGAACACCTGTGGAGAGATCTCAAAATGGCAGTTTGGAGAAGGCACTCTTCAAATCTCAGGGACCTGGAGCAGTTTCCAAAGAAGAATGGTCTAAAATTCCAGCAGAGCATTGTAAGAAACTCATTGATGGTTACCGGAAGCGGTTGTTCGCTGTTATTTTGGCTAAAGGTTGTGCTACCAAGTATTAGGCTTAGGGTGCCAATACTTTTGTCCGGCCCATTTTTGAAGTTTTGGATGAAATGATCAATGATTTGTTTTTTGTCTCATTCTGTTTTTTGTTTTTTCATTGCAAGCAAAATAAATTAATATATTAATACCAAAGAATTAGTGATTGCAATCATTTTCTGGAAGAAACTGAGTATTATCTGACAGAATTGCAGAGGTGCCAATACTTTTGGCCACCACTGTACATGTCACCCTAAGTGTCCTTCCATCCAAAGCTGAAGCTCATCCTGCACAACCTAAAGTAATGTTCCCAGGGCAATCTCCTTTTCTTTAGTTTATAATTACATTTTTCCTCTAGTAAAAAAATGCAATAAGCTCTTTCCAAATTCGTGAGGAGGGTCCATCCAAAATGCCAAACACCAGATGGATGACATTATAGTCAATAGTATCGCTCTGGCGCCGTTGGTTTCTGGAATGTAAGAGATTCAGCACTAATTTCATTTTTGTTGTTCTGCTTCTATGATGGAGCAGAAGTGAGGAAGTCATAATGCAGATGTGAACAGAGAAGTACAGTATATAACTAACACATAGCATTTTTTTAGCTCTTCCTTTCACTCTGTAAAACCACATTCCTTCTGTCCTGTTGGTTCATGTGACACTATAGTCACCCCTTGTGCTTTACTGTTCTTTCTTTCTTTACTGTTCTTTACTCATTTCCTTCAGGCTACATGTGGTATCAGTGGGGTGACGTGATTTGCCAATAGGGCACAGGAGGGAGCGCATCAGAAATGGAGAAGAGAAGGTTAAAAAATGGCAGCCCTCAATAACTAGCTGTAATACACCGTCAAATCACATTATTATGACCATGTGCAGCTCAAACAGCAGTTAGACTGGATGTGACTGAATAAGGTCCGGTTAGTTGTCACAGGTATCTGGAGCCATGTGGACTGCAGTGATATCCCACAGCTGCAAGGTGTTTGTTCTCTTCTTTTTTTTTACCTGGCATACCAATGTTCATATATTCAGTGGAGCAGAAAATGTCACTCAGAGTAAGCAGCCCTTTGCCAATCAGCAGAGGTCCAATAAAATGTATGCTTTTTCTGCCAATGCGACTTCATTAGCAGAGGTGCAGTGACCATCCGCCGCCTCATACAAGGTAGGTTGCTAAACACGTCTCAGTGAACTGCTCCATTGTAGTGTCAGTCTGCCTTTGGGCACCTTCTGACATCCACTTTTATATTAATGGCATGTGGTGTGCTGCAGTTTCCATGTCACTTATTCCCAATGTTGCCATTTGTCCAGCAGCCAACAGACCACAATCTGCACAGTATGGCCTCGTTCCCACGGCTTATTTGGGCGCTGATTTCAGCCGTACTGCGCGCTGTATTTGCGCTCCAATGCGGCAGAAATCCGTCCCAGTCATTACGGTAATCCACAGTTTACTTAGAGAACTATGGATTCTGTCTCTCCTCCCTGCTCGGCAAATCCGCCGAGGGGGGAGAAAGTGACATGCACATTATTTACGGCGTGTACGCGCCGTGAATAATGAGTGTCTATGGGGCCGGCGAGCTGCCGGCCCTAGCCCCGCCTCCGCTGCACGGCAGCCAGCGTAATTGCGGGGCGAAATCCGGCCCCGCAATTACGTCGACAATAAGCCGTGTGAACATTGCCTATCAGTAATACTGCCTGCCTTGGCCCAAAAGTCAAAAACGATCCCGTTCTGCAACTCTGATTAATCGTCCCTTTTACCCAGGGCATCAATGAGGTATTTGTGTGAGGTCAGCCTATCACGCACCTTATATACCCATCAAGGCATATCACCAAATGTGATTTCCTTCATTAGCTCCGCATTGCCAACATCGAAAGTAGGAGTGGTCATAATAATGTGACTTGGCTGTGCAGTAATTACTGCTTGAATCGCTGAAAAATGCAGCCAATTGATGAGGGTGCTTCTTTCTCATAGGCAGGACAAAAAAAATCCAAGATAAGAAGCATGCATATGTGATGGTCAGTAACAATATATCATACTCTGATATATCCTATAAGGCAGGGGTCTTCAAACTGCGGCCCTCCAGCTGTTGGGAAACTACAACTCTCATCATGCCCACTGGTATAGATTATATAAATGCATGATGGGAGTTATAGTTTACCAAAAGCTGGAGGGCTGCAGTTTGAAGACCCCTGCTATAAGGTTTTATTTACATATGACCTATTATTCTATTGCTCTTAGATAATAATTTAACATGTTAAAAACTTTTGTGCTGGATACAATAGTATGGTCTAACACGCTTTTGTGTCCAGCATAGAAAGTGTGTATGTTCAGAAAATAGAGCAAATGTATGGGGTTCACAGATAGAAAGAATATATTAGTTCCAGGGATGTAACTAAAATTCATAGGGCCTCATAGCAAAATGACACATAGCAATAATTAAATATATGGACAATAGTACTTGATATCAGAGAACCCACACAGAAATGCTCCATGGCACAAAGCCAATAACTTGTTATTCCCTACAAACCGTACAATCTTCGGGCACCTGGGTGGCCTCTTCAACCTCATGGCTATTGCTGTAGTTATGCCCATGGTTAGTTAAAAGAAAGCTTCGATTTTGTATGCACTGACTGTGCTGGTAAAGACAATGAGACCCTGATGGTCCCAAATACCAAATGAGAGGAGGTGAGCCAGTGCCAAGAACATCACTGCCAAGGGGCTGAATCAATGAAGACTCCACTATAGAGGCTTTTTAGCGATAGGTGGGTGAAGGGTTGTCTACCTCATAAGGAGCCCATGAGCTCTAAAGTTTGACCACTATCATATTAATTTATGCTTACAGTGATTGATAAGTAACCCACATTTTCAGACCCAGGAAGTCAATGCACCTAGAATGTTACTGCTGGTACACAACATTACATAGTTACATAGTTTGTAAGGCCGAAAAAAAGACAGACGTCCATCCAGTTCAACCAAACAAAAATCATAGGAGAGTGTATATCTAAAACATAACATTTATTGTAATCTAATTAAAAATAGAAATAATGACCCGAATTTAGATAGACAAAATAGGTAAGTAATGTAATGCAAATAGTAATGCTAGGACGTTTGTACTGTCCCTATTACATCCCTTTACATCTGCAAACACCCCTACCTATCTAGGATAGGGCACCCGCGCAGACAAAGAGCGACCCTACACAGGAATCTAGCCCTATCACAAAAAAGTACCAATATGAAGTATAATGACTCTCCAATAATTACCATATAAAGATTTTTATTGCAGAAAATACATTATAAATACAAAAAAATTCAGCTATCACAAACTGAAAAAAACCTTAAAAAACATTTAAAGACACAAAATACCCCCCAATACAAATATTGGTGACACATCCCTCACCCAAAGTTAACAAACAGTAAATTGAGAAAGCTGGCGGCGAAAAGTGTGTCGAGGCTAATACCCTCCTTGGTGACATATCCACCACTTTGGTAATGAATTGAAATATAGGTTTTTGTATTTTTATAAAAAAAAAATTTTTGGTTTGGTGCATTTTTGATCACTTCATCTGTTTTGTGTATATTTGTTATGCATCTTTCCAATTTACTGTTTGTTAACTTTGGGTGAGGGATGTGTCACCAATATTTGTATTGGGGGGTATTTTGTGTTTTTAAATGTTTTTAAGGTTGTTTCCGTTGTGATAGCTGAATTTTTTGTATTTATAATGTATTTTCTGGAATAAAAATCTTTATATGGTAATTATTGGAGAGTCATTATACTTCATATTGGTACATGTCGTTTATGGTATGGTGACTTATACTCATGTCTAGACCAGTTTTTGAATTGGTATTCTATCACAAAAAAGCCCCTATTATACCCTACAGTAATTTATACACTATAGGTCTCAGTACAACCTATGTCCCGACATGTTTCTACCTTACTATGGTGTCATCAGGGGACTGAAGAAATGCCAAATACTGAGAGTAAATACTCAATAGTTACTGAAGAGGCCAAAATAAAAGACATCAAGGAGCATATGGCTCCAATGTCTATGTTCAGCCTTTTTTCCTATAATTTGGATCCAGTGGAAGGCAAAACCCCCCAGTAGGTAGAATAAATTTGGGGAAAAAAATTCCTTCCCAACTCCAATCCGGCAATCAGAATAAATCCCTGGATCAGCGACCCTTCTCCGGAATACTAATCACTATAACTTGATCAGTAAACAGAAGCACAATGTCCGCTACCACTCATCAGGTCTCCATACATTCACTGAAAGTTTCCCAGCAAACAAAATTGGGCGTATATCCTTGCAAGGAACCGTGGAGAAGAAACTCTTGGATCCAAAAGCGCAATCTAGAAAAAGCAATTGTTCTCCAGTCCTTGTCTTCAATTTAAAATATAGATAATTTTACTGTCATATATTAAAATTAGCCATTCCAGCTAACGCGTTTCGGGTATCTGTGCATTAACATGCTATGAATAAGGGTCTGCGGTACCCAAAACGCGTTAGCTGGAATGGCTATTTTTAATATATGACAATAAAATTATCTATATTTTAAATTGAAGACAAGGACTGGAGAACAATTGCTTTTTCTACATAATCACTATAACTTGTTATACTATTATTATTATTATTATTATTTATTTTAAAGCGCCATTGATTCCAGGGCGCTGTACATTCGAGGGGGTTACATACATTACATAAGTCAAACGAGTACAGTGATAAGGGATAATGACAATTGGCATGACAGAGGGAGAGAGGACCCTACCCGTGAGGGCTTACAATCTACAAGGAGGGGGAAAGAGACAGGAGGTGAGGGGCAGACATGTCTGTGGAGGAAGTAGTGACAAGTTTAGTGAAGGTTATTGGCAAGCCTGAAGAAATGGGTTTTTAGGTTGCTTTTGAAGCTGGTGAAAGTGGAGGAGAGTCTGATGTGTTGGGGCAGTGAGTTCCAGAGTGTGGGTGAAGCACGGGAGAAGTCTTGGAGACGGTTGTGTGAGGAGCTGATAAGGGGAGAGCAGAGGAGAAGGTCCTGTGAGGAGCGGAGAGTGCGTGGGGGGAGATATTTGGAAATTAGGGCAGAGATGTATGGAGGGGAGAGGTCATGGAGAGCCTTGTAGGTCATGGTTAGTAGCTTGAAATGAAATGAAATTATGCTCTAGAAATGCATCCAGACCCTGTTAGTGAATTCACCATGACAAGTTCCTATGGTAGAGCGTTCCACAGTCTCACTGCTCTTACAGTAAATAATCCCTTTCTATGTTCTTTCCTCTTGGCGTAGAGGATGCCCCCTTGTTCTAGATACAGTCCTGGGTATAAATAGATTTTGCGACTATTGTGTACTATTACCTATTGACATCTTCTGAAAACCTCTGGAGTGATCCCAAGTACTGAGTCCATCCCAGACAATAGCTGCGCCTCTCGTACCATGTCCCCACATATCCATCATGACTATGAGCACTCATTGTGGACTCATAACTACTCTGTGTAGTGGGGACCCTTGAATGGATGGGGAGCAGTGACGATGGATGAGTCACCCATGTTATGGGGGCACTAGTGGGCATGCGATCGTGGGCATGCACGGGGCCTGCTGGGCTACTCACCGGTCAGGGTCCTCAGCACCGTCCCGTGCGCCCACAGGCTCAGCACTTGCTGCACGGACAGGTTGATCATTGACAGGTCCTCCTTCTCCGCCTTCATGGTGCTCCTCAGCCGGCAAGGTGCTTGGGGAAGAAGGAGACGTGTGAGTCCCCGGGCTCCCGGGCAGCTGCTCCTCCTCCTCCAGAAGCAGCACAAGGAGCTCAAGCAGCAAGAGGCCGAGCAGCGACGGCCTGGGGATGAGTGGAGGGCGCAGCTGGAGCGGGGAGGAGAAGCAGCCTCGCAGGGGAGACATTGAGGAAGAGGGCTGCTGCAGCCCGACCAGCTCTGACCGGCAGCCAGTGACGTGCTACCGCTGTGGGCAAGGAGCTGCCACGAGCCCTGCGCTGCTGTGTGTGCTCCGCACCAAGCCGAGCAGCCAACCTGCATCCCCCAGCACCATCATCCCCATCAGATGTCTCCTCCTCCCCCTCATCATCACCCCAGCACCATCATCCCCATCAGATGTCTCCTCCTCCTCCCCCTCATCATCACCCCAGCACCATCATCCCCATCAGATGTCTCCTCCTCCCCCTCATCATCACCCCAGCACCATCATCCCCATCAGATGTCTCCTCCTCCTCCCCCTCATCATCACCCCAGTCACCATCATCCCCATCAGATGTCTCCTCCTCCTCATCATCATCACCCCAGTCACCATCATCCCCATCAGCTGTCTCCTCCTCCCCTCCTCATCATCATCACCCCAGTCACCATCATGCTGGAGGAGGAGACTGCGATGGAGCCCTACAGCCTTGTGCTACGGCTATACAGCGACCTCTGCTATATACTGGGAGAGGGAGTTCGCATCTCAGAGACCACTCGCCTATATTTCTGTCTGGACTAGATCAGAACCACAACTTTCCCGACTTCCTGATGTGTTTATTGTTGACACAAAGCTGTCAATCATCTCCAAAATATTGACCTTATGTGTTATGTCCTATTGTAGTGTAAAGATAGCGCAGGACATTGTTCATACCTATTCCCATCACATAGCTCCAGCTATTGCTGCAGATGACCCATGAAGTGTTTATAATAATAACCCCATAGCAAAATGAGGCCCATAAGACAATAAACTAAGCAGATCATGAAAGGTATAAATAATACCGCCATATAGTAGAGGCCAGATAGCAGAAAACCACCAACTACTTGTTTCCCAGAAGCGTAACTTAGGGTTCGTTTACACGGCAAGTGACAAATACCGGTCGGTTTATGCGACCGGTATTTGTCCTGTTTTGCGGTCGTCCTCGCGGAGTGGGGGGGTGGCTTTTTTCCGCAATGAACAGAGAAAAACACTCCCCCTTCACATTGAGATGCACATATTCCGCCCGAAAACCGGACGGAAGAATGTGCATGCCCAATGTTCTTCGGACCGCCGGCGGGCAGAAATACCACCCGGGCGGAAAACCCATGCAGTGGGGACTGCTGCACAGGTTTTCCATAGCGCCCCGTTCTGCTCATTTTCAACCGGTTTTTCAGGCGGCCTGCAAAACCGCAAACTGTCTGAAAAACCAGCCGAAAACCCGTGCAGTGGGGACATGCCGTTATAGTTCCGGGGCCCTAGTGCAAAACATGTGAAATGGGCCCCACAATTCCACTTACAATGCTAGTGGGGGAAGGGCTTTTGGGCCTCCTCAGGCTGCAGGGCCAGGTAGCGACTGCTACTTCTGCACCCCCTATAGCTATGCCCCTGTTTCTTACAAAAAGCCTGGAAGGGTTCCCCTAAACCTCTGGACCTCATAACAGCCATCCTCTATTTCTGCTATGGCTGCAGCTACACCCAACCCTTAACAAATGACCCAGCATCTTCCCCTCACACGAGCTCTCATCCCTCCTCCCAGAAAAATGTAAATCCCTAGTCCTGGCCTGATGGATGGCGCCTTAGCTGCGCGCACCCCAGCATGGTGAAATGGGAGAAAAAACACAACTGTGCCATCTCTTTTTGCAGCTGCTATATAATTCACATGTTATCGTTAGACTGCTAGTCAGTACGATTATTATGTTTTGTTTTTTTTAATATTTTTTTAATTGCTTTGCAGCGTCATTTTCTGAGACCGATAACTTTTTAATTTTTCCATCCATGGACCCGTATAAAGGCTTTTTTGCAAACTGAAGTGTGGTGCTCATTGGTACCATTATCAAATACCTGTGATTTTTTTTGTGCACTTTTTACTCCATGGTCTTTTCATGATTTGCTAAAAATGACTATTTACCTGAATATCACTGATGAATTTTAAACCCACGGTAAGAATTTGTTTTTATGTAGTGTGTGGTGTGTATAGTGCATATGTATGGTAGTTTATGCTATGTGTGTATATGATGTGTGTACAGTGTATGTGCCATCTGCGCTGTGTGTAGTGTGTAAGCCAGAGGTTCTTAGATCATCCATACTTTCCCCCTTACATATGTTTCATGAGGCATTGCCATCTCATCACTTTTGCATCTGAGTCTGGCTCGCAGCTCGCATTTAGCAAACGCCATTAAGAATTGGAGAACTGTTGCATGCTGCGGTGTCACTATATCCTATTTAACTCAATGGCACCAGAAACAAAGTTCCTGGATATATGTCTGCAGGAGAAGAGGTTGTCAGTCGGTGGAGGTAATTCAGAGCTCGCCTGATGTTAAACATTTTGATGCTAATAATGTTGCACTGCATTAGTTTTAGATGGGCATATGGTGCATTTATAAAACATACGTTTGGTGCTTTGAGTGCCGATGTATGTGTTCAGTATGCAGTGTTGGGCGCTTGTTATGAAAGACAGAGATGTGCTGCCTCCCACCACAGAAGAGTGAGCCGGTGGGCAGAGAGATTGACGGATCATGTATAGCTGCTTTATAGGATGGCAGAATTAGCAATGGGATCACTGGAAACTGGATACCAGGGAAGAGTAAATGGTAAGACCTCAGATGAACCATAGGGCTGGTAAGCCTGCAAAATAGTCTGTTACTATGTACTAGCCAGTCACGGTGGGGGACATGTATGAAAACTGTGTACATCTAAGACTTTTTGTTGCCCATAACAACTCGCCTTTCATTTCAGATAGCGATCTGAAAATGAAGGGGACACTCTGATTGGTTGCTATGGGCAACAAAAAGTCTTAGATGTACACAGTTTTCATACATGAGGCCTTGTGTGTTTTGGATAGAGTATCAAATGAGTCTGGTCAACAGCCCATACAATGTTCCATTAACTAAGGGCGCGTTCACACGGCACAGGACAAATACCGGCCGGTTTGCCGGCCGGTATTTGTCCTGTTTTGCGCCCTGAGCGGAGAACAGCCCTCCCCCCTCCCATTGAGCAGCATATCTTCCGTCTGGAAACCGGACGGAAGATAGTGCATGTTCAATGTTTTGCCGCCGGACCGCCGGCAACAAAACCGCCGGGCGGAAAACCAGTGGTGACTGCTGCACGGGTTTTCCATAGAGCACAATTGTGCTCATTTTCGGCCGGTTTTTCAGGCGGTCTGAAAAACCGCAAACCGGCTGAAAAACCTGCCGAAAACCCGTGCCGTGGGGACATGGCCTAAGGGTTTGAGGTCTGTTCTAGAGTCTAAATTAATTTGGGGTTAGGGCTGGGATTGGAAAGTGGAGTCTGGGGACAGAATTAATTTAGGTGTTTGGGGTCTGAATTTATTTTTGAGTGGGGTCCAGAATTATCTTAGAGTCTGCTCTGGGGTCTGAATTTAAATAATCCTTTTGGGAACTGCCGTCAACCTGTTCCATTTTTTTTACCATTTATTACGTTGCCTGCCTTTGAAATTGCTCAAACTCTACTGTTTCTATGTCCATGTTCTAGATGAGTAGTCACTATTTTTGTGCAACAAGAGGTTTAGGCTGTTTTCACATTACTAAAAATCTGGGACATTTTAGCGTTCACAATACTTCAGAAAACACTTTAACTTTCAAAAGTTGTTAGATCAACATACAACTCTGTGGTTGTTTAAGTTTTCTTTAGAACAAATAGAGAAAATCCAGGTATTTTGCAGCAGTCTGGACTAACTAGTCTAGATCATCTAATCAATTGTTTTTCTCATGATTCTGCAAATTTAAACAGTGTCTCCATTTTTATATAATTTCCTAAAAAAAACATTCTTTGGATGGAAAGGAGACCCATAAAGGACTCCTGCAGTTTCTGGAACGATATATCATAGCAGAGGAAATCTTATAAAGTATTTATAAATTTTGTTTGCATTAGTTCCAGGCATGCTAATCAGTATTGTCCTATTACTAATTTATTGCTAGTTCTTCACTGCAGTCCCTTCACAGACTTTTCCTGCAGGTCGGCGTCTGGCTACCTGGTGTGCAAGGGAACTGTGCTATGGCTCTATTGAAATGAATGGGCCTGCGTGTGGAGCCTGGTGGCTGAAAGTGCTGCTGTGCAGACTGACAATGGGCCACAGTACTCAATCAGCACTGCAGAATTTATTAAAGGGGTTGTCTCAGTACATTGATTCATCTCACCTCAGTCCTGTTTTCTTGGTTTCACTTTGAATTCAGGGGCGTGTTTTCTGGGTTCCACTGGGCTGCAGTAGAAGCTAGGTCTGTAGCTATAGCAACCAGCGCTGGCAGCCTATCAGGATAGATCAAACAGATCTGTAGCTATAGCGACCTGAGGAGCTGATACAGCCCATACAAGAGGGGATATCTAGGAATAGGTAGGACACTGTTAATGGACATATATTGCAAAGTGACTTGTTTTGGAAAGATCTTTAACATAAAAAGCAATCTTGTAGTGAGACAACCCCTGTAAGTACTGTGGCCCCTTTAGGGGCCGTTCACATTGAAATATTCATATTCCGCCCGAAAACAGGGCGGTAGAATGAACATGCTTAATGTTTTTGGACCGCCGGCGGTCTGAGAAACCCTCCGGCGGAAAATCTGTGCAGTGGTCCCCACTGCACGGATTTTCCATTAAGGTCCGTGTAAAAGTTTGTCAGCCAGTTTGCAGATAGATTTCAAAACCGGCTGAAAAACAGTGCAATGGAGACAAGCCCTAACACTCTTTATGAAGGGGAATATTCCATTGATAATAACAGGCCAAACTGGGTAGTGCAGTTAGAGCTTATGTGAATGTCCCCCTGGTGGCCTCCTAAGGGCAGTCATGGTGTAGATCCCTGTATTGGGAAAGCGGATTCCTTACATTCCTGCTCTCTTCCATAATGGGACTGTAGACTGCTTAGATACACAGCTCATGTATTATCACCTATCAGTCAATCATAGAGCATCAAATATATCAGAAAAGCTCTGTAACTGGTTCAATGAGACAATGTAGTGTCCATGTATTTATGAGATACTTGTGATCAGTGTGAGAATGGGAAAAGAGAAGTAAGATAGCTGTTGTTAAATTCCATTAAACCAGATTGGGCCCGCCTCCTCTCTGAGTACCTGTTCAGCTAAATAGGTTGCACAGGCGTTATGTCAGTCTCCACTACTGTTTCTATAAAGACAAGAAGACCAACAACATAGTAAAATAGTTACTTCAGATCCTAAATGCCAATACTATTACGTCTGCCAATTACAGATGTCCTTTCTAAGACTGCCGCATCCCAAATATTCCTTAATGATTATTACATGGTAATTACTAGAGGCCTAGTGTTACGGGTGCCCCCGCGTCCCCCGTGTCGGCATCTTCCGCGGCGAGCGACACTGCAGCCCGGTCCTCAGGCTGCGGCGCGCTTGCCCAGCTCTGTTCGGCACTTAGCTCGCCGCGCTCCTGTTCCCGGCCGGGCGCGCTTTCCCGTTGCTGGCCGGGCGTGCGCGGTACTGCAGTCAGGTTTAAAGGGACAGGCCGATTGATGTTTGTCATCGGCGCTAGATTTATTTAAGTCCTTATGCCCCTTTACCGTTACCCTTGCCACAATCTCATATAGTGCCCTCCGTGTTCGTTAGAGAGGAAGCATTCCATAAGAGTTCTTTTGACTATAACGTCTAGTACCGTTAACGTTTGCCTCCATACCCTCGACCAGGAACATTCCTACTGTGGCTGTGAACTTCCCTGCCTGTCCCGATCAATGAGTTGCTTCAAGATTACTGTACCACGCTGCACCTGGCCCGCCTACCACATGCAAGTTCACATCAGGGGGTAGCGGACCTTTGCTACCGGGTAGCAATCCGCGTAGCAAGTCCATCCACGCTTTACTGGTGGGTTTGGTGGAGAAACCGGTTCACTACTTAGATTCCCACTCCCTAGCATGCTGTCACCATCGCTTGTGGTGGTCCAGAGGATCCACTACCGCATTGAACTGTTTAGGCTTATGTTTAAACCGGGTTAATGCGGGACATAATTACGCCCCGCAGTTACGCCGTGAGTGGCCGGGAGCGGGGGGCCGGCACTTCGACGGACCCATTGACATCATAACTAGCTGCGCGTTATACGCCGCTAGATAGTGACATGTCAAATTATCTCCCCCATCGACCCGAGCAGGGAGAGGAGATGTAAATACCATAGTTCTCTATGAGAACTGTGGTATATTACCGTAGGAATGGTCCGTTTTCACCCGTAATTTGCGCAGTTTCGGCGCGTAGTTGCGGACAGAAATACGGCACCATTTATAAAAGCCGTGTGAAATCGGCCTTATCCTAGTAGTGATGACCTATTTGTAGGAGATGGTGCAGTAGGAAACACATACTCACAGTTCTTTTAACTGGAACTCAGGAACACTTTAAATTGCACAAGGTATTTGGTTGTCATTTGGAGGCAAAAACATAGGGCGACATCTATGAATTTGCCTTCTCCATTTTTTTGCCGTATAATACGATTTCTATGTATTGTACCGTCATGACAGGCATACGATCCCAAACTTGCCGCAATGTGCGCCTGATGACACAATTTAATGCGCCAAAGTTTGGTGAGAAACTGCCATGCAAAGTTTGGCACATAACACTCTATGCTATTGAGTGTTATGCACCAAAAATGTTTGGCCCATAACACTTTCATTCACACTGTCGTATTATACACTCCTCTATATCTGTTTCGAACTGGTTTGTTAGCACCAAGTTACAAAAATGTTGCATGCGAATTCATAGATGTTTCAACAGTTACATCAGGTGATTGATTCTTTATGTGGCGTTATCGATTATATAAGCTTTAACTCACCAGGCTCTTGAACATGGGCACATTTGTCTCACACATAGTTTACATTCTGGATAAACACACCAAGGGTATAGTATTGTGCAGGTTCTGCGTTTGCACAGCTGCTGCTTACTCATGATTTTATACTCTGTCTGCTTTCACTTTCAGGATGCATCCACACGACAAAGGACAAAATACTTGTTTTTTGCTGCGGTTTTTGGATTGGTTTTCGCCGCAGTTTTGGATTTGGATTTTCAGTAGTTTTTTTCCGCATAGAGCACTATTGGGTTTTGGATGAGGATCTGTGCCAAAAAAAAGTGCACAAAGCTTTCTGGTCATTTTCATGCCATTCCATTGACTTTAGTAGTAAATTTTACGCCTTTTTCGAGTGAAATCCGGTTGGGGTCTATGGGGATAGTTTTTATCGTCGGGCTTTTTAGAAAATCCTGAGGTAGTGTTCAAAAACTTTACTGGCTGGTAGAGCAGCTCACATTTCCATTCTCATGTCTACTGTGCTAGAGTAAGTTTTAACTTACTTTTCTGTCAATAGATAAACTCCTCTACTGCCACCCTCTCACCCTTCTTACTGAGGCTGCTTGTTTCAGAGTCACCGATGGGAATTTAGTAGCACCTCTAGTATTCACAATCCAGTAGGTAAAGTCTCAGGTCAGGGCTAATGGTCTCCTCGACAGCCACAGTTCAGTCCAAATCAGTCCATGGGCCAACACTACCCTTGATTGCCATGTTTTACATTACAGCAGCAGTAACTGTTTGTCACACATTTAAGCCATAAGCACTTGGCTCTTGTCACCTACCTAGCGCAAAAAGAAAAAGCCTTGCTGGGTAACCCACTCATGTTATGCAAGAATGGGGACTCTCCACCATTTCCATCCCAATGACAGCCCCACCCCCTACTTAATATCAGCATGGCACACAGCCATAATTCACCACCACCATGTTGCCAAAGTGCAGAGAAACAGCAGATCTCAAAAAACATAACATGTTCTCTTGTTGACTTATCACACCTGCGTATAATACTATGTGCTGTAACGGAGGACAATATATTTAGGTATATACCATAACATTTTACAACGCTTATTATCATATCTATGTAAGGCGTTTATATATGTGGACCAATAGAGGGGGACTTGACACCTAAATGTTTAGACTGTAGAAGACACAAGTCCAGGGGTGCACTTGGGGGAGGAAGTTTCCAGTTTCTTAAAAAAAACATCCTCCTCAGTAGCCAGAGCCGCTGACATTGAGTCCACTGGACACCCTTTTCAACTATGTTTGCATCTTATGGATGTTTGAAGAAGAGTGAAGGAGGTGGGGGGCAGTGGGACAGGAGGAGGAGCTAGCATTCCTACCTGCATTGTAATATAATTAGCTCTTACAGGACCTTACTGATGTCAGTATTACATCACCTAAGGTCCTATAGGCCAGTTACACTACACTGCATAACACAATGGAGGAGAAGGAGCCCTGTATGTACTATAGGGAGGAGGGATATGTGAGGACAGGAGCATGGAAATCAGTGAGGGGGCTACAGAAGCAGTGTTCAAGTGATATATGAGCAGCAGTCTATAAGTGAGAGAGGAGGACCAGAAAATCAATCTAAAGGTAAGGAGCTATAAACAGTCTATATGTGACAGGAAAAACAATCAACAGCAGTCTGTATGTTATACAGAAGTGGGGCATGTGCATCAGTGTTTAAGTAAGGGGACTAAGAAGTCTATATGTGACAGAGCAACAATCAGCAGCAGTCTTTATGTGAGAGAGAAGCCTCAGATCTGTAATTCTGTATGGAAAAGAGGAGGACCAGAGAAATAATCTATAGATGATAGGGCTTTAATCACCCTATATGTGACAAAGGAAAGCAGCAGCAGTCTATATGTAAGAGAAGAGTTTGTCATGTGCAGTAGTCTGTATATAAGAGAGGAGGGGGTCACAGGGGCGTTGTTAGGGTCCAAAAGCATCTGGGGACTGAGCCCTCTCTGTTATGTTTTGCTCACTAGGGCTGGGTTCACACAGCATTTTTCATGCTACATAGTGAACTCTGGCATATATTTTTACAGAGAAAAAAGCGTATGTTCCTGTCACAAATTTTGCGTGTATTCCACATAGATACTGTACACCCCAAACACACGCATAAGACTAAGGGGAAAAAATAAATTCAAGGCTACCAAATTAAGATTTTTAAAAGCGAAAACTAGTATAATTTGTGCCCAAAACCTCTAAATACGTGGAGCAAAATTAAGGGGAAACCGATAAAAATTAATTAAATTAAGAAAATCCCCACAATTAATCAAGGAACCTATAATTAATTACTACACTAGAAACAATATGTACTACCGTTTTCATGACCACCACATGTAACTGACAGTTGTTTGTAGGCTCTGCAGACCAATAAAAGTATTCGGGTGAGTTTTAAAAATCCAGTGACTCCCTATCTGAATTTTCATTTGGGTTTCCCGTAAGTGAGGGGAAAAAATGCCAAAGTGGTCTTTTTATTTAATGTTGAAATCTGATTTAATGTAGAAATTATGAAGGACCTTACAGGGGGAAGGAAATTTTGTGTTAGTGGGTTGGGGGTATTTTTTAAAGGGAAGGGGGGCCCCATTGGGTGTACATGCCAAAAAAGGGTAACAATGTTTTAAACTTTTGACTATCAGACTCTATCTCACCATCCACTACAGCTTTGAACGTGAGGCTACCATCATGTTATAGACAATCATTTTGGCTATCTCATACATCAATTTGACTTGCAACTATTTAGCATATGTTTAGTTATGTAAATTCTTGTCATGTAACTGCATTGTTACTGTTTTGCTCCAAAAAAATCTGAAGTTCAGATTTTACTATTTTGTTAGTATTTTGTATTTTGTTAATCCACCTTTGACTTCAACACTGCCTGAATCCTTCCGGGTGTGTTCTCGAGCAGATTCAAGCATGACTCAACTGAAATCCTGATCCCAGGTCTCTTTTACATGTTCCCAATGTTGGTGTATTCTGATGAATCACTTGGGTACAATTACAACTTTTTCTTCAATTCTACTCACATGTTTGAGTATGCATTGAGGTCTGGGTTCTGTGGGACCAATTTTGACATATGCTTCGGGTCATTGTCCTGCTGGAACACTTTGTTGTCCTTTTAATACCCATAGTACTTGAGTGTACAAAGTAACTCATCTTATAGGATACTCAAATATAGCTCAGCAGTGAGACCGCCATCAATCCTGTGTAACAACCAGCGGTGTCAGTATGCACTGACACCTTGGACGGCGGGTATATGGTGTGGATCCACTGTGATCACCGCTGGTGAAGGTGGTGTAGGTGGTTACCACACCAGGAAGCGGAGCCTAAGGCTATGTTCACACGGCTTAAACCTGGACGTATTTCAGTCCGTAATTACGCGCCGGAGTGTGCAAATTACGGGCTGAATACGCCCTAGTAACACAGAAAATCCACAGTTCTCATAGAAAACATGGTTTCCCTTTCACCTCCCCCCGCCCCGGCGAATCCGCCGAGGGGGTAGATAATTGACATTTTAATTACCAGCGGTGTATACGCGCCGCTGGTTATGAATGTCTATGGGCCGGCGAGGTGCCGCCCCCCCGCTCCCTCTCCCGCTCCCGCCCCGCCCCTGGCCACACGGCGTAATTGCGGGGCGTAAGTACGTCCCGCAATTAAGCCATGTGAACCTAGCTTAAGGGGAACCTGGGTTGTCACCGGAACATGCCGCAAGGTCGGTACGGACGTTCCTTCATATTCTCAATCCATAAGCCCCCTTTTCCCTTTTTCCAGATCCATTTGCACCCATCCAAGCCCAGTCTTTTGACTTTCATCTCATTGATTCAAATCACCCGTTTCCAATCTTCTAGTATCCACTTTTCATACTTTTTTGTAAACTTGAGCCAACGCTTCTTATGAGGATATTGAAGTTGATGCTTCTTCATCTTTTTTTGGACCACCAATCCAGACTTGTGTAGTGCATGTCACATGGTGCTTACATGGACATCTGTTATCTCGCTATCATGAAGAATACAAGCCACCTCCACTGACGTGTTTTTTCAGACCAGAACTGATAGACCTTGTGATGTGTCAACCAGTTGACTCCGATGTTTTTCCTGGACATCCACCTCTTGGCTTTGAAATGGATGGACAGACATCATTTCATATTCTTCCAGGTGTCTTGGCACTCCTATAATGCAGGTTGGCAATTTTCTTGGCCAAGAGACTGCTATTGATGAGCTATCAGTGACCTTTTGCTTGGGAATCACCCTAATCACATACTGAGCTATTAGGGAATGTGAGAACAAGTTGTAATTTGTAGTATACCAGAAGAAAAAGATTGTTCCACCAGTGGAAGCAAAACAGTAACAATGCAGTTACATGACAAGAATCTGCATAACTAAGCATATGCCTAAATAGTTGTAAGTCAAATTTATGTATGAGATAGCCAAGATGATTATTTAAAAAATGAGTGTAGTCAAAAGTTCAAAACATATTTTTTACCCTTTTGCTTGGCAGTGTAGGTCCCACTGGTAGATAGATACAGTGGGTCCGGAAAGTATTCAGACCCCTATACATTTTTCACTCCATCTTTCATTGCAGCCATTTGGTAAGACCCAAAAACTTCATTTTTTGGCTGATTAATGTACACTCTGCAACCCATCTTGAAAAAAAAAAAACAGAAATGTAAATATTTTGGAAATTTCTTAAATAAAAAACTGAAATATCACGTGGTCTTAAGTATTCAGACCCTTTGCTTAATATTGAGTAGCAGCACCCTTTTGACCTACAAACAGCCATGAACTTCTTGGAATGAATGCAACAAGTTTTTCAAAACTGGATTTGGGGATCCTCTGCCATTCGTCCTTGCAGATCCTCTCCAGGTCCCTCAGGTTGGATGGTGAATGTTGGTGGGCAGCCATTTTCAAGTCTCTCCAGAGATGCTCAATTGGGTTTAAGTCAGGGCTCTGGCTGGGCCAGTCAAGAATGGTACAGGGGTTGTTCGAAGCCACTGCTTTGTTTTTTAAGCTGTGTCTTGGGGTCATTGTCTTGTTGGAAGAAGAACCTTCGGGCCCCGTCTAAAGGGCCAGAGCACTCTGGAAGAAATTTTATCCAGGATATCTCTGTATTGCCGCATTCATCCTTCCTTCAATTGCAAGTCATCATGTCCCTGCAGCTGAAAAACACCCCCATAGCATGATGCTGCCACCACCAGTTTCACTGTTGGGATTGATTGGGGAGGTGAAAGAGCAATGCCTGGTGTCTCCACATATACCTCTTACAATTAACACCAAAAAGTTTAAAACTTGCCTCATCAGACCAGAGAATCTTATTGTCAGTCTGGGAGTCCTTTATGGGGTTTTTTTTGCAAACTGTATGCGGCTTTCATATGTCTTGCACTGAGAGAGGCTTCCGTCGCACACTCTGCCATAAAGCCCCGACGGTGGAGGCTGCAGTGATATTGACTTTGTGGAACTTTCTCCCATCCCCTACTGTTTCTTTGGGGCTCAGCCATAGTGACCTTGGGGTTCTTCTTTACCTCTCTCACCAAGGCTTTTCTCCTACGATTGCTTATTTTGATTGACGGTCGGTCGTGGAAGAGTTGTGGTCGTCCCAAACTTCTTCCATTTTAGGATTATAGAGGCCACTGTGTTCTACCTTGAGTGCTGCAGAAATGATTTTTTAATCTTAGCCAAATCTGTGCCTTGCCACAATTCTGTCTCTGAGCTCCTTGGGCAGTTCCTTAGACCTCATAATTCTCAAAGGGGCTCTGACATCACTGTGAGCGTGAGTCTTATATAGACAGGTGTGTGCCTTTCCTAATCAAGTCCAATCAGTTTAATTAAGCACAGTTGGACTCCAATGAAGGAGTAGAACCATCTCAAGGAGTATCAGAAGGAAATGGACAGCAAGTGTTAAAGTTAAATATGAGTGTCACAGCAAAGGGTCTGAATAGTTATGACCATGGGGATATTTCAGTTTTTTTCTTGTTTAATAAATTTTCAAAATATCTACCTTTTTTGTTTTTTTTCTTTCAGATGGGCTGCAGAGTGTACATTATAGGGGTTTTGCCACAATCTCATTTCATACCTCCTGCATCCAGCTCTTCAGCTCTGTGTGTGCTCAGAAGGGGGTGTGTGTGATTTGTTTGAATTGCATATCATGTGACCCTGCAGGATGACATCACCAGGCCTTTACTCTCTGTTTATGTGCAGGACTGTAAGTAGCTACATTGTAGCTCAGAGGTAAAACTTTTGCCTCCAAGCACAAGGGTCCTCGGTTCAAATCCCTGCAGGAACCAAACCTGTGGATTTTATTTCCCTTTATCAATGCACATACCTCATTGAGGTTTATTTTTTAATTTACTTGCACTGTTTTACTAATTACTAAGGAGGACAGAGAACGGGAGTAGAATGATAGCACCTGGGGTTTGAACACTCAGTAGCTGCCTGAGAGGATAGGTGATGTCTGAGCATGTCTGACCAGGAGTGAGGAGCTATCAGCCCTGGTCGTATCTCCTGGAGACAAGCTGTAAACAATGGATCACTAAAGGAGCAGCTAAAACAAAAACGGTGCAGAATTTTTAATAATGATGAATGGTAAAAATGTTTATTATTTAATTTACAAACTTCCCACATCAATTTTACTTCGTGGCAAAACCCCTTCAATGAGCCAAAAAATGAACTTTTTGGATCTTACCAAATGGCTGCAATGAAAGAAAGAGTGAAAAATTAAAGGGGTCTGAATACTTTCTGTACCCACTGCATACAGGGTTCTCCGTAGGTGGGTATATAGGTCTCCCTGCTAAGTTGGTATACAGTTATCCCTGGTAGGTCTATTGGTCTACCAATTTAAAAAAAAAAATAGTTCTCACCTCTCCCCACTCCCCTAATGAAGAACCTGCATTTCTCTGTGTACCCACAAAAGCGGCATGACGTCATCACTCTGCCTGAGTAGTTACGGTACTTCTGCCGCAAGCGGCGTGATGACATTCTCACGCTGCTTGTGCCGTGTGCTCCCGTGTGTCGCAATCCTGGCTTGTGACCCACTGGAGTATTCTGAAAGACAGCCTTTAACTGCAGTCCAGAATACTGCTGGCAATCTGGGCCCATGGCAGTGGCCTGGAATCCGAAGATGAACCAGCAATCTGCCCCATAGGAAGATTGCTGGTTCGGGTCAGCAGCAGTTTTATCAGGGAAACAAGTCAAGATCCCCTACGACCTGGACTGGAAGGAGAGGTTCTTTTCGGGACACATATACTTTTTGGGCATAGACTTATGAAAAACGTTATGGATACGAAAGGACGGAGAAAGGCAGAGGTGAAAAGAGACTGGGTTGACTACCTGTATAATTATGAAAGGACCAATAAATCTAGAAGCCAATATGCGATTTCAAATTTTTAGTAGCAAAACAAACTTTATCCCCCATCATGAAGACTGGTCCGTCAGTGCGGCTTTTATCAGCATTCCTTTGCCCAGACTGTGTACATTTTCTTTGATTCTACATCCACCTTAGGGTTATTGGTAGCAGAAGAGGATAGAGAACCAAAGCAAGGATGAAGGCCATAGTTACAAAGAAAGGTGAGGTATCAGTAGAGACAATGTGATGATTATCGATAGTCAACTCTGCTAGAGAAAGATAACCTAGCTACTCGGCCTGATTGTTTGCACAATAGCACTCAAGGTATTGCTCGAGAGTCTGATTACAACGCTCTGATCATGAGACTCAGTACGAAAAGCAGATGAAATTTCGAGCTTTGTATAGAAGTCCTCCAGAATTTAGCTACAGACTGTACACCCCTGTCAGAAACAATGTTCGAAGCAATCCCATGAAGGTGAACTACATGGTCAAGCTGAGATAATGGCACAAAATGATGCATTTTAATGAAACAGTCGACAATAACCAAGATCATCCTCTTGCCCCTGGAGAAGGGAAATCTGTAATAAAATCCATAGACAATTGAGACCAGTGCTTTTGGGGAATGGGCAAGGGACGAAGTTTCACAATAGGCCGGACATGAGAAACCTTTACCCAAGCACAAGTTTCACAGTCGGAAACATAAGAAGTAACATCACGGAGCATGGAAGGCCACCAGTAGGAGTGAGAGGTAAGTGTTTTAGTTCCTGCTATTCCTGGATGGCCACAAAAACAGAATCATGCAACTCCTTGCACAGTTGGAGTCTAAACTGGTGGTACAAATAGCTTCTCAGCAGGAGTAGTGGATGGAGCTAAATATTGAAGCTGGCTAATCTCATTGGCAAGGTCGGGATATACCACTGAAACTACAACACCTTTAGCCACCTTTAGCGTTAGGGTTTGGGAGGTAATTCACTGCCTGTCTCAGAGGACACATCAAACATTATTGAACAAGTTCGGGTAAGTGTGGGAGAAAGAGTGGATAACAATAGTATTCAGCAACCTTTATAATACCTAAGGTACAATTGAGCTACAGCAGCCTTTTCCCAGTCATTTACTGGGTAATGAATTTGCAACCAAGGCAATCTCAGAATCACATCTGCCTGTAAATGATCTAATATGAAAAAAGACACAACCTTGGAGTGTAAATCTATCTCTAGTGTAACCAGAGGAGTGTAAAACTTAATTTTCCAGTGGCAGAAGGGGGTCTATAACAACCACATTAACTGAAGTCCCCAGACACAATAACGGAATACCCATTGTGCCAGAGCCACAATCAAGAAATACATTCCCAGAAAAACTTTGGCTATTATACATAATATAAAAAGGCAAAAGAACTTTTTTGCGAAATAGTGGGAAATACCTGTACACCTAGGTGACCTTTGCTGGAGTCACCTAGGCACGGGAGCTTTTCAGGAATGGGACATTTGGGACAATTCCAGATTAGATGTCCTTCTGTACCACAGTAGAAACAGAGATCCTTCTGTTGTCAGAAGAGTTTGCGGTCTTGACGAGACATGGTTGAACCCAACTGCATGGGTTCTTGCTCTGAGCCTGTCGTCTCATGAGCTAGGGAGAGGGGGAAGGGTATTTCAGAATGCTCCTTTGGCACTCCTGTAAACGATGATCGAACTGTATAGTGAGGGTCATCAACTCCTCTAGGGTCTTAGATTTGCGGATAACTGACCAACAGAGTGTCTCTGACAGACCCTGGCGGAAGAGACATCATAATGTTCGATCATTCCACTGTGAGGAATGAGATCATCTCATTTCTTTGTAACTATGGCCTTCATCCTTGCTTTCATTCTCTCTCCTCTTCTGCTACCAATAACCCTAAGGTGGATGTAGAATCAAAGAAAATGTACACAGTCTGGGCAAAGGAATGCTGATAAAAGCCGCGCTGAAGGACCAGTCTTCATGATGGGGGATAAAGTTTGTTTTGCTACTAAAAATTTGAAATCGCATATTGGCTTCTAGATTTATTGGTCCTTTCATAATTATACAGGTAGAATGACAGCACCCAGAGTTGAACACTCAGTAGCTGCCTGAGGGGAGAGTTGATGTCTGAGCATGTGCGACCAGGGCTGAGAAGCTCTCCTCACTGGTCGTATACCCTGGAAACAAGCTGTAAACAGTGGATCACTAAAGGAGCAGCTAAAACAAAAACAGTGCAGAATTTTTAATAACGATGGATGGTGAAAATGTTTATTATTTAATTTGTAAGCTTCCCACGTCAATTTTACTTCGTGGCAAAACCCCATTAAGCCAATATGTTCCAAACATAATCCTTGCTAAGGCTGGAAATAGACAAGCACCTCTTAAAGTGGCAGACACACAATGATGACATATAGATTGCAGTCACTGTCCTGGGTGCAGACCTGTGTCATTCCTGTTAAGGCTGCGGTTGGTTCTACAGCAGTGATTGGCATATCAGCTCTGCTATTCCTAGCTGATCCTGTTAGAGTGACCTTGGTGATGAAGAGGTTTTAAAAGCAGGGCACACGATTACAGGGCTGTTAGGCCATGTTCACACGGCTTAAAATGGGCCGTATTTTGGTCCGTAATTACGTGCCGAAGTGCGCAAATTACGGGCTGAAAACGGCCCATTCATTGCGGTAATTCACAGTTCTCATAGAGAACTATGGATTAAGTCTCCTCTCACTGCTCGGCGAATCCGCCGGGTGGGGAGATAAGTGACATGTGAATTACTAGCGGCGTATACGCGCCGCTGGTAATGCAAGTCAAAGGGCCGGCGAAGTGACGCCCCCCCCCCACCCCACTCACTCCCCTGCTCCCGCTCCCGTCCACACGGCGTAATTGCGGGGCGTAATTACGTTCCGCAGTTAAGCCGTGTGAACATGGCCTTAAGGGTGTAAGTTGTCCGTTAGAAACATAAACAAGTTCCTGTCACCATCATGACCACTCCTACAGTACAGAGAGGTGGATGGTAACCGAGGAACAGCAGAACTGCTCTAGTTCTGAAAGGAAGCATAATCGAAACAGCAATGTATTTGGTAATAAACTTTCTTTACCTTTGCCTACATGTTTAAAGCTAATCAATGTGGTTATAATACCCCTTTAAGTGGATGCATTTCCTATTATAATCACGTCCTAGGACGGTTTGCCTACTAGTATTCAATAAAACTGTTGAATTGTAACACCTGAGCCTTACCTGGGAGCTATTCTTTAAGGAATATCAACTTAGACAGTGTACTTGCAGTTGTCCATAAAGTAACTAATAAAGTCCACGTAGAGAGGAAAGAGAACAAGTGCACACTGGTGTGACATTTGGGGTATACTATTTACAAAGGACTTGAATGTGAGAGAAGGAAGGACTGTTTTGAGCACAGCCATTTCTGCAATTTGCTTTATGCTGCTTAACTATGGACAACACAGTAACTCAGTGATTAGCACTGTTATCTTGCAGTGCAGGGGTGCCGGCCAAGGGCAACATTTACATGGAGTTTATATGTTCTTCCCATGTTTGCATGGGTTTCAACCAGGTATTCCAGTTTTCTTCCATACTACAAAACATACTAGTAGGTTCATCTGTAATTATATTGTAGGACCTAATTGAAGAGTGACCAATTACAATCTCTGTACAGTCATGTGAAATATGTCAGTGATATTTAAATGAATACAATTTATAAACCACCTGTTTTTGACTACATTTTAAACATCATTGAAAAAAAATATACCTACCACAATGTTAATGTTGACGACCACGTTACTCTCTATACTTCTCTGGAGCAGCAGTGCAGATAAACGTACGCCACCATACTGTGCAGTAAATGTGAGCAAAGCATCCAGTTCCACACAAGAGTGTGTAGATCAGGCTACTGACTGTCACTTCTGTATCTAGGCAGTTTCATTGCTAGGTAAACACTGGTGCCAAACAGTTACCCATTAGGGAGTCTGCGGGATTCCTCAGTGAATAATTATAAAAGAAAACTCTAGTTCTTGTTGCCATTTCCCTTTAAACACTCTACAGGGAAATAGCATTATCAGTAATTCCCTAAAGTAATGTTATTGTCAAAAAAATCTGACTTGAAGGTCTTTATTTTGAAATACACTAAAAAAAGAATAAACAACATTATAGCATTCTCATGGAGAAAAGCACGAAATAACGATTGAAAGTCAACAGAAAGAGGAACAATTTAAAGTGATTCATATGATTAGGAGTGTGTTGTACCATTTATTTGTGCAACCACACAAGTTGATTATCCAGTGTGTAAGGATACCCTGAGGCATACGGCACTACGACAGCCGGACTAAAACCTTTATGTGCATTGTACCATTATTGTACAACCCACCTAAGTGAGCAGTTCTTTCACTTTTTATTACAGAAAAAGATTATTTAACAATATCACACCAGATGCACCTGTCCTTTACTTTTGTTTTTCTAGCACTTTAATCTACTAATGAAGTTGTATCAACTGAAAAGGTTTAAAATTTCATGGCAGTATTGGTAGTGGACCTCCACTGATTGGCAGAGGGTTGTCTTCTCTGTTAAGTCACGTTTTCTGCCTCATCAAACGGATTACTGTCAGCATGACAGGTAAGAAACATCAGAGAACAAACAACTGACAACCATTGTGGGAAGAACACAAGCTGGTGGTGCAGTATTTTGGTCTGGGGAATGTATTTGTGGTATTATCTGGGACCACGTATTCATGTGGAAGGCACACTCAACTGATTTAAGTATGAATCCATCCTTGTAGATAATATACACCCATGCATGATGTGGCAACTGGGCATTTACAGTTTTGATAAAAAATGTACACAAAGAGCCTCAAGTTTTTATATATCTAAAAGTAGCAGAAATACTTCTCCAAAAATTCCTATATTCCCTTTGACTGTTTTTTTAGTGCTAGTAGAGCGTTTCTGATATTAGATTGTGTTTGTATTTTACTGCCACCCCAGCGTGCACCTATGCTCATCTTTCTAAAAAAATATTTTTGATGTCTAAATGAATGAAAAACGGTGCCACGCACCGTTCTTCACTCAGATTGGGACATAAGCCGTAAAATATGCAAAGGAATAATGTCCAGCTGTACTTGAATTTAAATATAATCCACATTTTATTCAGAGAGGAGTAAAAAGACAAGAAAGGCAGATACATCTAACGCGTTTCAGGCCCAGTACATGTCGGCCCTTAGTCGTAGCATAGTAACATAGCAGCACACGCTCACTTATATAATCATGTTAATTAATCAACAGGTATGCGTGTGAACGTCACAATAGACAAAATTATTTACAGAACGCAGAAAGAACAAAAAAATAAATCATATTAATAATGCTATATTAAATCCTGTCTGCTATTTAGACCAAATGGCACCCTTGTTTTTAATGTAAAAATCCAAAAGGATTCACGATTCAGGAGCCTGTGTCTGCGATCCCCTCCCCTCTTTGATACATTAACCCTTTCAATGGCCTGTACCGAAAGGGTCTCTATGTTACCCCAGTGTTGAGAGATGCAAGGCTGGGACACAGCCGATGTACCATGCATCGTCGCGGTCTTGGCATCATAAAGATGCCTTCTAATACGGTCCTTCAGTTTGCAAGTTGTGCAACCAACATATTGGACACGGCATTGCAGACAAGAAACAAGATAAACAACAAACTGAGTATTACAATTGATATACTGCTTAATCATATAGTTGTTACCCGTCTGAAAAGACCGAAAAGAAGGCGACTGACATAAAATACCACAACAGATGCACCGGCTGTGTCCACACTTAAAGCATCCTAAATAACGCAACCAGGTAGGTTTTTGTGACGGGCTACGAAACAAACTAGGTGACAGACGCTGTCTAAGCGTCGGAGCCCTTCTGGCAATGCATTTAAAGCCGCCAAAGAAACAACTGGATAAAAGGGGATCGGAGGTGAGTATAGGCAAAAATTTCTTGAGAATGGCCGAAATCTGGGAGAACTCAACAGAGTAAGGAGTGGAAAAAATTAATGATGACTTAGAGGAAAAATCAGAGACAGTATTGGAACGCTTGACCAATAAACTTTCCTGTGTTCTTTTTAGTGCTATATTTTTAGCACGTTTCAGGCTCCAATTAGGATACTGTCTGTACTTAAGTCTCTCCTCAATTTTGACACTTTCTTTTAGGAAATCCTGCGTATCCGAACAATTACGTCTGGATCGCAGCATGTCACCCACAGGAAGACGTAAAATCGCTGAGTCCCGAACGGCTAACATGGCAGGCTTCCGTCGCTGCCATGTTTTGAATTTCCCAACTTCCAACCCCAGGCAGGAAGTGGGGATACTGTCTGCAATAGACCAGGGGTGTCAAACTGGCGGCCCTCCAGCTGTTGGGAAACTACAACTCCCATCATGCCCACTGTGATAGAGTATACAAATGCATGATGGAAGTTGTAGTTTCCCAACAGCTGGAGGGCCGCCAGTTTGACACCTGTGCAATATACTGTATAAACTATTACACCCCCTAGTGGTGAAGCACCCTAGGGGGACTCAAAGTTAAAGTAAAAAAAAAAGTTTTAAAGTGTAAAAAAATTTAAAAAATTACAAATACAAATAAAAAAAATAATAAAAAAGTTACACATATTTGGTATCGCCCTATTAAAATATAACATAATTTATCTTGTACGCTGAACACCGTAGGAAAAAAAAATTACAATCGCCAAAATTGCGGTTTTTTTGGTGCTTTACATCACATAAAAATTTGAATAAAATTTATCAAAAAAGTCACATGCATTCCAAACTGGTAGCAATAAAAAGTACACTTTATCCCTCAAAAAATGCCGCCTCACTCACGCCCGTAGGTGTTAGTACAAAAAATGGCGCCGCAACACAAATTTCAAAAATAGAAGATCTTTGGAATTTTTTTATGGTACCAACACATAACGGAAACCGTACATGTTTTGCATTGGTGGATGCATATCAACTTGTAGACTACAGACTACTAACACATCACTTTTACCAAAGAATGAACGCCGTAAAAAAAAATCCCGGAAGCAGGGCGCAAGTATGTTCTTTTTCACATTTTGCCCCACTTGGAATTTTTTGGCCATTCCCCAGTATATTCTATGGTCATATTAATAACATCATTAGAAAGTCGATCTTGTCCTGCAAAATAAAAGCCCTCAAGCCGTTTATGTAGGTGGAAAAATAAAAAAGTTATGGCTTATAGAAGGCAAGGAGTAAAAAAAAATTAGAGCCATATTATTTTGACCGTCCATCAGGAAGGGGTTAAATCAGTGCAAAGTAGTTTACAGCTGGAATCTTCTCTCTCTGAAATGGAGGTCTGAACAGACACCAAAGGCCACATGTTTGAAACCTGTCTAGGTCTAAAACTCACTTTGTTGCCCATAGCAACTAATCAGAGCCCCCCTCTCATTTTTATAGAGCACTATATGAAATGAGAGGAGCGCTCTGATTGGTTACTATGGGCAACAAAGTGAGTTTTAGACCTAGGCAGTTTTCATACATGTGGCCCCAAGAGAGGTAAGGGCGCATCCCCACGGCAGTGGACAAATACCGGCCGGTTTGCCGGCCGGTATTTGTCCTGTTTTGCGGCCGTCCTCACGGCCGCGGGGGGGACGGCTTTTCTCCGCGATGAGCGGAGAAAAGCCCTTCCATTGAGAAGCATACATTCCGTCCGGTTTTCGGACGGAAGATTGTGCTTCTACAATGTTTTGCCGCCGGACCGCCGGTGGCAAAACCGTCCGACGGCAAAACCCGTGCAGTGGGGACTGCTGCACGGGTTTTCCATAGAGCACAATTGTGCTCATTTTCGGCCGGTTTTTCAGGCGGTCTGAAAAACCGCAAACCGGCTGAAAAACCGGCCGAAAACCCGGCCGTGGGGACATGCCCTAACATTACAGTGGGTTCCCATGTGTATTGAGGTCACCTTGATGTGGCAGATGGACTATTTCAGTTTTAATAAAAAAATGTAAACTAAGAACCTCAAGTTTTCGTGTATTAAATGCTATTCCAGTAATTCCTATGTTTCCTTTGACTGTTTTTAGTGCTAGTAGTGTGGTGCTGGTATTGGATTGTGTTTGTATTTTACTGCCACACTAGCGTGCACATATGCTCATTTTTCTAAAAAATCTTTTTGGATGTGCAAACCAAACATTGTTTTTTTACACCCATACATGCTGATTGCCTTCTGTGGGGCAGATGTGATTTTCCAGCAAGACAATGTGACATGTTACACAGTTAGAAATGTCCAAGATTGGTTGGAGGAGCGGAGCCAAGACTTCCAAGTACTACCCTGGCCCCTTAATTCCCCAGACTTTTATGCATTTGTGGGAACACCTTGATTGTAATGTTTGCTCTATGAATTCTCCCCCATGCACCCTCCAACAGTTATGGGATACACTGCAGTCAGCATGGCTCCAGATACCTGTTGCAAACTACCAGGTCCTTATTGAGTCTCACCCATCTAGCTCGTCCCGTGCTGCATACTGCGGTTACTCTGGCTATAATCTGGTGGTCATAATAATGTAAATCAACTGTCTACAGGGGCGTAAACTACCGGGGTAGCAGGGATATGCAGTTGCTACGGGGCACGGTGTCTTGGGGGGGCCCCGCGGCAGCTGCTATCACCGCTGCTACCCGGTGATGCCGCTCCTGGGCCCGCCGGCAGTGAACACAACAGTTCACTGCGGCGGGTGCAGAGCTGCGGGGCTGGTCTGTGATGCCGGGGGGGGGGGGGGCCGCCGGCAGGCACCGCCCCCCTGCTTCACAGAGGCCCTCTTAATTGTATGCACGTCCCTGCGACGCGCATACAATTAAGCTGTAGGGAGGAGCAGGGAGAGCTGTGTGCTCCCTGCCCCTGCCGTACATCGGTCAGCAGGCGAGTGCGCGGCGAAGTGACGTCACCGCGCCGCCTGCCGAGCTTCCTGTCCTCGACCCAAGCCTAAAGCAGCAGGCTTGGGGCTGGGAGGAGACGGAGACGCCGGGGGAGCGCGGCCAGGTAAGTAATAAGCCACGGGGGGGGGGCCTACAGGGGGCCCTATTACTGGGGGGGAGCTATACCTACAGGGGGCACTATTACTGGGTGGGAACTATACCTACAGGGGGCACTATTACTGGGGGGAAACTATACCTACAGGAGGCACTATTACTGGGGGGGGGAACTATACCTACAGGGGGCACTATTACTGGGGGGGAAACTATACCTACAGGGGGCACTATTACAGGGGGGGAACTATGCCTACAGGGGGCCCTATTAACTGTGGGGGGGGAGCTACGCCTACAGGGGGCCCTATTAACTGTGGGGGGGACTATGCCTACAGGGGGCCCTAATAACTAGGGGGGGGAACTATGACTACAGGGTGCCCTAATAGAGGGGGGAACTATGCCTACAGGGGGCCCTAATAACTAGGGGGGGGGAGCTATGCCGCCTGGGGGCCGGCCCTATTAACTAGAGGGGGAACTATGCCTACAGGGGCCCCTAATAACTTGAGGGGGGGAACTATGCCTACAGGGGGCTCTAATGACTGGGGGGGGAACTATTTGCCTATAGGGGGGGGTCCTAATCTACGGGGGGGGGCTATTATGCCTACAAGGGGGCCCTAATCTACGGGGGGGGGACTATTCTGCCTACAGGGGGCACTAATCTACAGGGGGGAACTATTCTGCCAACAAGGGGGCCCTAATCTACAGAGACTCTCGGTTCACATATTTTGATCAAAAGATGTTTAAGCTGCCCACGACTTTCAACGTGATCTCAAAATCGGGCAGTCCTATCCTATCTTTACCTCTCAATCGAGCCAATCAGGCCTCCCGCTGGGTCACCGACCTCCATTATTCAGAGAGAAAAAATAAAAAACCAAACCTGCAAGCTGCCCTTCTTATGACAGCCTGTGAGAGTGGGCAGGGACAGAAACACAAAATGGAAGCACCCTTTCCTTCCCATATAGGTTAAAATCAATGTACACCGAGTATAACGTATGTTTCTGCACACAAAAACATTTCTGAAAAAACGTATGCAAAACTGGGTGCCACTGGCAGGGCTGCGGCACACATGTAATTATACATGTACGCACACAGACCGCCGCCAGCGGCACATTTCTGCAAAAAGGGCAATACACTACGTGGAAATCCCTAAAGAAGCATTTATGCTATCTATCATACATGAAAAAACTTTGAGACTCTCGGTTCACATATTTTGATCAAAAGATGTTTAAGCTGCCCACGACTTTCAACGTGATCTCAAAATCGGGCAGTCCTATCCTATCTTTACCTCTCAATCGAGCCAATCAGGCCTCCCGCTGGGTCAACCGACCTCCATTATTCAGAGAGAAAAAATAAAAAAAAACCAAACCTGCAAGCTGCCCTTCTTATGACAGCCTGTGAGAGTGGGCGGGGACAGAAACACAAAATGGAAGCACCCTTTCCTTCCCATATAGGTTAAAATCAATGTACACCGAGTATAACGTATGTTTCTGCACACAAAAACATTTCTGAAAAAACGTATGCAAACCTGGGTGCCACTGGCAGGGCTGCGGCACACATGTAATTATACATGTACACACACAGACCGCCGCCAGCGGCACATTTCTGCAAAAAGGGCAATACACTATGTGGAAATCCCTAAAGAAGCATTTATGCTATCTATCATACATGAAAAAACTTTGAGACTCTCGGTTCACATATTTTGATCAAAAGATGTTTAAGCTGCCCACGACTTTCAACGTGATCTCAAAATCGGGCAGTCCTATCCTATCTTTACCTCTCAATGGGCCAAATCAGGCCCCCCCTGGGCAACCGCCCTCCATTATTCAGAGAAAAAAATAAAAAAAAAACCAAACCGCAAGTGCCCTTCTTAGACACCTGTGAGGTGGGGGGGACAGAAACACTGACCTGGGCAACCCCCCATCCCTGCTGTTTAGCTCAACCCCCAACCCACACATCCCTTCAAAAACACCGAGATTTAGTTTGGGATAAATTTTTGGCCACGCACCCGTTTATTTACATACAGACAAAAAATTTTTAACAAAAAAACTATGAAACAACCCCCCACAAAACCCCTCCCCCATAACCATCAATTGGGGCTGAGGTTTGGGAGCAAAAATAAACCAAACCCAGGGTTGGGGGAAAAACCCCCGTTTCTTTTTCCACATCCTTTTGCCCCCACCCATCCCCCCCGGCTTCGGGGCACCAAGACCACCTCAGGGGTAACCTTTCCATGCCGCTCCAAGGCGCTGCCTTGGACCCCAAACTTTCCCAACCCGACCCCAAAAATTTGGGGAGCCAGCTGACCCCTGATCCCCCAAAATTTTTCCCCGAATCCAAGGCCCCAAAACCCCCCACAGCTAGCGATCGTGACCCCTTACGACCGCGACCCCCCCCACACCCCAAAAACCCCTCTCAATCCCTTCACGATACCCCAAAGACCCAAATCGACCTACAGATTTAAGTGCACCCCGTCCCACGCCAAAACTCCCGTCACCAGGCCCCAATTTCCCTAGTCTAACAAAAAAACCCCCATCCGACCCACAAGGCCCACTGATCTATTAACCTTAACAGGGGCCCTTTTAATTCCTGACTGATGCAGCGTGACGCCACGATAGCCTGGGGACCATACCCCGAAAAACAATTCCCCAATCCTGGATAAAGGGCCCACACCGAAACAAATCAAAACGAATGTCCCCTTATCAACTCTCAAAGGGGACGCCCCCCCCCAAATTGTTCCCCCCAAACGGAAAAAACAATATCCGGTGCCTATCCCAAAAAATACTAATTCCTGAAAGCCGGCAAAACTTGACTCCCACCTTCCTTTTTTCCCGACCATCGCACCATGCAATTTCTTCCGAATTTCCCAAGCTGCCGCCACTAGCTCTCAGCGCTGCTCGTTCCGACCCCCAATGCACGAACGAGTGGCCTAAGATCCAGACAGTCGTTCCCCCAGAAAAAAAAAGAAAAAGGAAAAAAACAGAAAGGGGAAGAAATACAGCAAAAAACCCCTGTCCTAATTGAAAAAAAATTGCTCCCCCCCCCCCCCCCCCCCCCCAAAACTTTTTTGCCCCCTAAATGCGGGCGAATGTACAACCTAACCCTCAGCCCCCTTTCCCCTTCTTGCGCACAGTCCGCATCCAACCCCAAAACCCCCCCGCCCCCGGGGCCCCCCCGATGCGGAAGGAATGTGGCGCAAACGGAGCGAGTTAAACCCCGTTCTTCCAGACACGGCGAAAGACCCCCGTAAATTTGGGAAACCCGGACAGGAAACGCCGTCTGATGCCCAAGCGGGGGGCCGGCACCCCCTACCCAATCTACTTAAGGTAAAACACGAACCGGGACAGACCTCCCCCCAACTCCCCCCTAAAGCTATTCTTCCCCTTCCCCCCCTGACCGTTTTGACCCCCTTACGGATCCAAAAACCGTCCGCCTCCGCTGTAAATTAACTATAAACCCCCAACCACTTTTCTTACTGGGGGAAAAACCAGCGTAAACGTATGCCCCAAAAAAAGGCCAATAAAACGCAACCCTAAAGAGCGTTCCAAAAATTTGAAGAAAACCCCCCTGAAAGCCTGTCCCCCATTCTTTCCAAAAAGCAAAAAACCCAACCGGACGCCGCTGATCGTACCCCTACCTTCCCCCGCAACCCTTAAAAAGCCTGTGGACAATAAAACCCTTTTAAGCCCCGCCCCCCCCGTGATTTTAAAAGCCAAAAGCCAAGCCGACATCTTGCGTGCAACCCTAGATACGGACCCCCCCTTCATTAAAAAAAATGCCCCACTAAGAAAAACAAAGGCCGCCCTTTACCTCTCAGTAACACTGAAAGGGTGTTCTACCCAGGCTCCCACAACCCTGATCCCGGTATGCAACCCAAGTCCCTATAAGGAAGACCTGAAAAGCGGTGTCGGCCCCCAAACCACGGTCCATAACTTGGGGGACCCCCCCCTACTTCCGTGCATCCGGCCCAGCCCCCGGAAAGCGCTCCAGCTGAAAACAAGAAAATGCGTCACCCGGGTTGTTTTCCCCCCCGGGGACATGTTCACCACCCCCATACGTTCATTTCCCAAAGCACGCAGGACAAAACGTCGCAGCAAAATAGGACAGGGGGGGAGGAACCGACAAGGATTTTAATGCTTGTACGCCCCCCGGGGTTTGTGCAGTGGAAGGAATTTCTTTCCGAACGCCCCCCCCATTCTCAAAGCAATACAATGGGAACATTCCAAAAGACCAGTTTTAACAAAGCCCGTTCCACCCAGGCGCAGGCAAGGGCCCGCACACCAGCCCCCTTGACAGGCCCCAAAGCCCAAAATTCCGCGCGTCCGTAAAAGACTTCGATGTCGTTTTGCAAAAGCCTTTCCCAATAAATGGATCGCCCATTTATTGCTTGAAAAATTTGCCACACCCTCAAATCTTCCCTCATCCCGCCGCAATCGAAAAAAAAAAAAATTGGGGGGCCCCGAACCCCCGTTGCCCCCCCCAAACTGCGCAAAAACCCCCCCATGGGCATACTGGGGCAGGCAAAAATCAATTTCCACAATAGGGACTGAAAGTCCCTCAAAGTTCCCTTCCTGCCGCCGCACCCTTTCGGACATCCAAACGAAAAGCCCCCAAACTTTCCTCTGGTAATACATTCCTTTAAAAAAGAATCAATGTGGTCCCCAAGAATTTAAAATCGATTTGGTCGGCCCTTCTGTCTTTTCTGCCCAACGGGATCCAATTGTTTTCGCCCCCCCATTGCATTGAGCCAACACGCCCCGCACCCCTCTGATTTGTCCAACGAAAAGGGGAAGTCATCTAGAAATAAAAACAGACGAAACCCAAACTCCCGCACCACCCTTCCAAGAAGGAAAAGAATGCCTAAAAATAAAAACGGATAGGGAAAACCCCCTTCAAACACTTATCTATAAAACGACCCCCCAAAAAACGCCCAACGCCTAATGCATCCGGTTTGCACGGGAATAACGAAAAGCGGATTCAAATCCTCTTTGAAAAGGGCCCCCCGCCCGTGTACGAACCAACGAAGTGCCGCGTCGAACGACGTGTACACCACCAAACAAAATTTTGGGGATCAATCCCATATTCACCGAAAACCTTGGAAACGATAAATGATGAATTAACCAAATTTATTTGCTCTTCTTCGGAACCCCCCCAAACGGGAAACCCCACCAAGTTTTTTAATGGCTTGGTCCCAAAGGGGCCCGCCATTCTCCTAAGGATACCTCTTTAAACCCAATTTTCCGCTACTACCCCCCGGATGTTGAAACCCGGGGACCGTAGGTTTTTTGGTAGAAAAGGGGACCCCCTGAGCGGGTGGGGGGATGAAAACCATCCCTAAACCTTTTTCTCAAAACAACCCCGGCCCCCCTTTGTCGGTTTTCTATTGGTGGGCCCCATCGGAAATGCTCCCCGGGGTCTTCCCCCTGAAAGGACCAGCCCCCCTCCCCTTCCTTGCGACGCCCGAGCTCCCCCGGGGGAGGCGGCGCGCAAACGCACAACGTGTTTAAACCCCTTCAATTTGTCCCAAAACCCTCATTGGTTCTCATTAAATGCCACAGATCCGGCTTAAACCCCAATTTGGTCCGCGTTTCCCGACCCGAGCCTCCCTGGGGTAAACCCCCGGGTCCGCCCTGAAAGGGGTACCGTAAGGGGTGGGGGCCCCGACTCGCATAACCGATGTCCTTGTGGTCCCCGGATTGAGGGCCGAACCCCGCCCCCTCTGACGAAATGCTGTTTTTGGAGCCCAGTTTGCCCCCAAAACCCTTTTTGGCCTCCCCTACGAGTCAAGATAACAAAAAAAGCGCCGAACAAAGTGCTGGGAACTTTTCCCCGATGACACTCCCCAAAAAATAGCAAACCCTGCACCCATTCTGAAAGGTTGGGGTTTTTCACCGCCCCCTTGTTTCCTCTCTTTTTTTTGCTTTCGTCCCGTTTTCCTTTTGGGGAAAATTTTGAATTTTTCAAGAGGAAGAAGAGAAAAAATTTCACATATTATTTGCAAATTTTTTCTTACCTTTTTTTTTAAATGAGCCCCCAAGGGCCTTCGAAGAAAACAAGATTTCCCCCTTTTGCCCGTGCCAACCTCACCAGTACTGTTCCCGTTCAGTCGAACCCAACAGTCACCCGAGCCTCTCTAGCGGGCCCCCCCCCATCCCCCTGTAAGGTCCCCCGTCCCCAATGTAGGCCCAAAACCCGGACCCCCGGTTTCCCCCTACGCCCAAACCGACAAAGGGGACTGCTGACACCCGACCTGGGTACCAGGGAAAGACCAAAAAAATCCCTTTAAAATACCCGCTAAATCCTGCCAAGCCGCGATCCAACCCCCGGGGGAGCAAGCCCCACGCCACCCCCTGCGCCGCATGCCCCGGCGGTGACGAAACTAACAAGAAGGAACCCCAGGGTGCAGGGGGCTGTGATCCCCCAGCCCGCTGCCCCACCCCGAAGCCTGTCTCCTTGGGCCCACACGGGGCTTTCCCCCCTCGTTCACAGATCTGCCGCCGCGCTCCCGGACAACCCCGATTTCTGAACAGATCCTTCCCGTACTTCCCACGTTTAAAGGCCCCCGTGGGGCCCATAACGAAAACCCCGGGGACCAGACCTCCGGGCCCCCGCCGCCACTTCAGTGAGTACGTCGTCCTCGGGCCCGCTAACCTTTTCCCCCCCGGAACCCGGGCACGTCCTGGGGGGCCCCCGACTGGCCACGCAGGACACCCCCCTCTGCCCCGGGGTCACGACAACTGGAGCCACCGTGTGCGCCACCCCCGGGGGGTGGGATGGGGGCCCACGACGTCCGCAGGGCCCGCCCGCCTAGTTGGGGTTCCCCCGGCCGGGGGCGCACGCCCGCCTGGACGACCGTGCGGCCCCGCCCCCGGGGGGTCCCGGAGGGCTCCGCGGGGAACGCGGGCCCTCGGTGTCACTCCGGGCTCAGCGCTCCCGGGGCCCAGTCCTGCGCCTGACATTGGCCCCCGAACCGTGGCCCTAAAGGGGGAGTGGAGACCAGATGGCCGGCCCCCCCCCCAGCGCCCCGTATGCTCCGCCCCCCAGGCGGGGCCCCGGCTCTCCTGCTGCCCGCCTCGCTGGGCTATCAGGGCCTTACCTGGTGGCCCTGACATTATGGGACCCAGATCTAAAATTCTGTCCCAAAAGGGGCAGCACGCGCGTCACTTCCACTGCTGTTCTCTGTGACCGCGGTCTGCTCCTGCGCATGCGGGGTCGTTTATATGTGGCCCCCCCCTTTTCTGCCTCGCCCGCTGGCTCCCCCCCTTTGACCCTTGCGCCACGGGGCGGCGCGCCGGGTCATGCAGGGCCTCCCCCCGGGCTGGCCCCCTTTCCGGGCCCCCTTCCTAAATGGAAGCACCCTTTCTTCCATATGGTTAAAAACAATGTACACCCAGATAAAATTGTTTTGCCCCCAAAAACATTTCTGAAAAAAAAAGTATGCAAAAACCGGGTGCCACTGGCAGGGCTGCGGCACACTGTAATTTTACTGTGCACACAGACCGCCGCCGGGCACATTTCTCAAAAAGGCAAAACTAGTGGAAACCCCAAAAAAAGCATTTATGCTATCTATTCATGAAAAAAAATTTGAGGACCCTTTTGTTTCCATATTTTGTCAAAAGATGTTTAAACTGCCCCACTTTAACGTGATCTCAAAAACGGGCAGTCCTATCCTATCTTTACCCTTTAATGAGCCCAAACAGGCTCCGCTGGGGCAACCCACCTCATTTTTTCGAAGAAAAATAATAAAAACACCCAACCGCAAAGTGCCCTTCTTATGACAGCCCGTGAGAGTGGGGGGGGGACAGAAAACAAAATGGAAGCACCCTTTCCCCCCCATTAGGTTAAAACAATGTACACCCCAGTAAATTTTTGTTTTCTGCACACAAAAACATTTTGAAAAAACGTATGCAAACCTGGGGCCACTGGAGGCTGCGGCACAATGTAATTTACATTCCATACAGACCCCCGCCTGTTTACTCGGTGTACATTGATTTTAACCCATATGGGAAGGGGAAAGGGGGCTTCCCTTTTGTGTTCTGTCCCCGCCCCCTTCACAAGCTTCATAAAAAGGGAGTTGAGGTTTGTTTTTTTTTTTTTTTTCTCCTGAATAATGGAGGTCGGTTTTGACCAGCGGGAGGTGATTGGTCGATTGAGAGGTAAAAATAGGAAAGGACTGCCCGATTTTTGAATCACGTTGAAAGTCGTGGGGGATAAAAAATTTTTGTCAAAATTGTGAACCCAGAGTCTCAAAGTTTTTTATGTATGATAGATAGATAAATGCTTCTTAGGATTTCCCCGTATGTTTGCCCTTTTTGCAGAATGTGCGCTGGCGGCGGGCTGTTGGGGGACATGTAAATTACTGTGTGCGCAGCCCGCAGTGGACCCAGGGGTTTGCATACGTTTTTTTTTAGAATGTTTTTGTGGCAGAAACTCGTTATACTCGGTTTTACATTGATTTTAACCTATTGGGGAAGGAAAGGGTGCTTCCATTTTGTGTTTCTGTCCCCCCCATCTAAGGCTGTCATAAGAAGGGGAGCTTTCAGGTTTGGGGGTTTTTTTTTTTTTTCTCTCTGAATAATGGAGGTGGTTGGGCCGCGGGGGCTATTGGTCGATTGAAGGGAAAAATAGGTAGGGGTGCCCGATTTGGATCACGTTTTAAAGTCGTGGGCCTTAAAATCTTTTGATCAAAATATGTGAACCGAATCTAAGTTTTTTATGTATGATAGATGAAAAAATGCTTCTTTAGGGGTTTCCACGTTTGTGTATTGCCCCAATCTACAGAGGGCCCATTTACTACAGGGGTGGCCTAAGCTACAGGGGGCCCCCCTTCTATCTACATGGGGAACCCCAAGCACCCCCCCGGAGGCCCCAAGCTGCCTACGTCTCCCCCAGCTACTGCCCCGGGGGGTGGAAAACTACCTGGGTACCCCCCGGGGGCCCCCCTTGTACTTACATACCGATGGGGGGGGCCCCTAAATTTCCCGGAGTAATTCTTACCCTTTTTGGGGATTATAAATGTGGAGTTTGTACATGGGGGAGGGGGGAAATCAGTTGGGAAAATGATAAAAAAAAAGTGAGGAGTCTCGGTGTTTGTGTTGTAAATTCTACAGGGAGAGTGGTGGATGGAGGAAATCACATGAGGTTGGGGCCGAATAAGGGAAAAAAAAGGAAAGGAACAACTCCTCAGACAAAACGTCACCCGTGAGGCCCTAAATTAAGTAAATATTTTCAAAGCACCTGTATATTGGGACTACCCCTATATGGGCACTGTTTGGGGGTTTTTACGTTTTCAGAGCCGGTAAATGGGGGCTACCACTATATGGTGCTGTATGGGGGTTTTATACAGTCGCAAACCCCGTGTACACTGGTTATACCCTATATGGTCACTATATGGCGGGATATGGTTTTGTGTTTGATCTAATAGTTAGGGGGGTTATTCAGCACTTTGGGTCATGTTTGGCGGATAATCAGGTTCCCCGTAATAGGGTTTTGTTAAAATTGGTTTTGGGATAGTGGATTTTTTGGTAGCATATGTGGTGTAGTATGGTGCGGGTTCACCCCTGGGGGGGAATTTTAAAGCATGTCCCGGAAATGTTTGTGTCAGGGGGGGTGGGCAAGGGGGGGGGTTGGGGGGCCCCATCCCCCAAAAATTCGTATGGGGCCCCCCTTTTTTAGTTCGCCCCTGAGGTTATAAAGAATTTGAAACTGGGGGTTTTTATGTAGCTGCTGCCTTTGCCAGCACATTCAGAAATGTAGTATGGTGGTCTGCAAGTGGTAAAGGCTGCCACAAGTTATGGGAACTGTTATAATGATGTTATTTCACGTGTGCCTTTTTTGCAGGAGATGTTGCAGAGTTGAGGAATATACCTTTATTTTAGGTACTTTTTTTGCTGTGGTTTTATGTGGTTCTGGCAACGTGTTGCTGGGGAGGATTATCAAAAGGAGCCATAAGGCAATTGGGGATAGAACAGGGTTAACAATGGAAACCCACAACTGGACAGAGATTGTTGTATATGAGACCTTGTGACCATTCTGAGGGCAGGTTCTGAATTAAATTTAGATAAAATTTATTGCCCTCGATAAAAATAAAAAAAAAATCTAACCAAGAAGACCAACCTTCCAAACCAATCTTTATTTGTCAGACCTGTTTGCATAGCAGCAGCAAAAATGAAACCAGCAATAGCTACTCAGTTATGCATCCCTAACTCATCCATGCCATATTAAAAAGTGGTGCAGATATACTTATGAGTAAAACCCCCCTCTTATCAATCTATAGTAACATCAAGGTAAAATTGTACAATATTCAGGACCAACCTGGTTATCAAAGCAACAAATACAAGATAAATGGAATGATCTTACCAATATTCTTGAAGATTTCCAGATTTTAAGGGGTTCTCAGGTAGGTATTAAGCACAGGCCTTTAGCACTATGTCTTGTAAGGAACTTGCCCTAATCATAGCCAGAGCTACGTCCCTCGTTGCTACAAAGCTATGAGGGCAGACCAACATGTTTCATTGGAGCAGTTCACTACTTGTCATGCTTCTGCAACAACAGTTCAGCAAATCCTACCTTTTTTGGGGCCCAAAGCAGAATGTGGTCACTTCCATTTGCTAACAAAAGCATAATTTGCAAAAAAGTCTTTTATTTTCATGGCAGTATTGAAATTGGACCTCTGCGGCCCAAAGGGGGCCCTTTAAC
>JAODAL010021656.1:0-66547 GCA_025379985.1 Phyllomedusa bahiana
GGGGTGAAAACCCCCAGCGAGTTTGGCTTAGCCGGGGAAAAGAGATAGGTAACATGTCACCAAGGTTACCTCCCCTTGGTGAAAAGAAAGCCAATGTAGTTTTGTGTGGTTTTTAACCCTCAATTGGTTAACTATTTTTTTTCTGGGTAATAGGGGCTGTTTTCCAGCCAAAACCGGGATGGCTTTATTGGGGGAGGCAAAAGCTTTTGGGTGGGTGCTACTCCCCCTTTGTTTCACCGCCCAGGTTTTGGGGGGGCTAGCCGTTAAAATAATCAGCTAGTCACTGACCAGCCCTGTCTGTCATACAGGTAAAGGGGAGTTTGGCCTGAGGGTTGGGACTGATTGGAGAAACCCAGGGAACTCACCAAACCTTTGCTAACAAGTTAGTGAGGGAAACTGCACTGTCTAGCCACACTCAGCGAGCAGGCGTTTTTTTTTTTGTTTGTTTTTTTAATTCGATTTTTGATCTGACATAGTTCTTTGTATACCTGTTTTTTGAAATAAAACAGGGGAGGACCCGTGCTGGAACAAGCTTCAACCTGTCTTGCCTGTTACATTGGACTGCGATCCCCAGAGCGCATCAAAAACGCGGTGGAAGTTACAGTATTATAAATATTATTATTATATAAAATATTATATATATATAATATTATATATACACACAATTATATAAATATAAAAAATACACATATATATATACACAAATAAATATTTAAATATATACACACATACACCACACCCCGGTGTGCATAGATAGAATATACACTGTATATATTAATATCTGTATCTAGGTATATAAATATTACAATATTGTGTATAATATATATAACGATTATTTTTACGTACAATAAAAGTATATACTGTATATAATACAATTTTTTATCTCTGTGCTCCCGTCCTTCACTTCATAGCGTTTTTACTTGGGCCCCAATATTTGTAGAGTTAACATATAAAGACATATTTTATGTTATTTATCATTTTTTCCCCACTGTATAGTATACAAATATACTGTATATATCGATATCTACTTGTCCCCTTTTAAATATTTTGGGGAAAAAAACTCAGGACAGAAATATATTCTAAAAGGGGGGTTTTTGTGGGTGTGTGTGATAACTACATTGCTACGTATTAGGGTTATTTGTTTTACTTGTCCCCTTTATTTTCTGGGAGTTCAGTGAGAGAAATGTTTTAATTCCAAAGTTTTTTGGTTGGGATTACTTAATGTACCGTATTGCAATAATATAAACAGTATTATTATATATATATATATTTTATATTATAAAACACACCAAAACTCCCCCACACCACCCAAACCCCGGGTGCATAATAGAATATACACTGTATATATTAATATCTGTATCTAGGTATATAAATATTACAATATTGTGTATAATATATATACACGTATATACAGATTATATGTACTGTACAATCACTGTATATACTGTATATAATATCAATCTATTTATCTCTGTGCTCCCGTCCTTCACTTCATAGCGTTTTACTTGGCCCCAATATTAGTAGAGTTCTCATATAAAGACATATTTTATGTTATTACTGGGAAGTGAAGCGTCAGCACAGAGTTCAAGTGGGAGCTGAGACCTTAAAATACTAAGGCACTCATTGTTTAAGGTCTCTCCGCATATCACTGCTAGTAGAATGAGTCCAATACATTAATAACCACCCCCCTCAACGTCTGTCTAATGAATTTTCAGAGACATGCAGCAGAATATCTTACAGCTATTCTCCGCCATCTGTCCTTTTTCCTCTCTGCAGCAATATGAATTTGCAGGAGTGGTAATGTAATACATTGCAGTGTATGCCACTGCACGCTTGCTAATACCGACATATCAATTTAACCTATCAGGAGTCACAACTTCTTTACGGCCGCACTGGTCAGAAAGTAGCCACGCTCTGGTATAATGGACGTCTGTCTCTCTCTCTCTCTATAGCCTCAATGTCGAGATGATTTTCTTTATCATTCAAAGCTCCTTGTAGAGGCCACTGAGAGAATAGTAGGCTGTAAAACCTACAGTGAGAAGCCAAGTGAACGGGAACAGTTTTATGTCCGGCTACATTGGCAATTCAATTTGTATGTTAATCCAGACCAGGACTATGTCTAATCCAAAAATTCACTAGGGAGGTATTAAAATGAGGGGTTTCAAGTCTTTTAATCATTAGGCACCGTCAGTGCTAGTTCTGAGTTTTAAGCTCTTCTATATCAATAGTTAGGAAAATAACCCGTTACTGCTTAGCTGTTGTGCTGCTAGTATTCAGTCAGAACACTTTTTTATAAGTATGGATATACCCTATAGAAAGAGAACATTGAAAACATAGGTTTGACCTTGAGTGGAAAGAGCAACAGCAAAACGGGAGCCAATTAAGGAGTGAGTGGTTATAGCAAATGGTGTCTGCTTAAAGGGGTCTTCCAATCTCATTGCCTAGCTTTACACATGTAGGCAAAGATAAATAAAACATACTACCAAATACATTGCTGTTTTGATTTTGCTTCTTTTCAGTTAGAGCAGTTTTTTTTTTACAGGACTATTAGGTTACCAACCACCTCTCCCTGCTCTAGCAGCCCTGGCCAGAATGGTGACATTACTCCCTGCTGTGTCTTATTAGCAGCACAGGACCTAGTTTATCTTTCTTACTGAAAAACTTTAACTCCTTAACGACCGCCCACCGTCTTTTGGCGGCATTTCAGGTCATTCGTCTGCAACTATGTCTTTTGGCATCGCTGCAAACATCATAGTTTGCAGCTCTGGGAGCCGCACCAGCGCCGAGATCGGGGCTGTACTACACAGCCCTGTTCCCAGCACATCTCCTGCGAGCACCGGGGAGCGGAGGAAACCTCCCCTTCCGGGTGCTTTAGCCCTTTGATTGTTGCAGTTCGTCACCGCAGCGCAATCAAAGGGTTTCCCTGCTCTGTCAGATGATCGGAACAACCGGCGACCCGACAGAGCCCGGGGAACGGCTGCTCAGTCAGCCCTGGGGACCCAGAATAGCCCCAGGGCTGTCTGTGTATGAAGCCAGAGATCAGGGCAGACTGTGAGCTGTCCTGATCACTGCCTTTGTCAGACTGACACAGATTATAATGTATTAGCATATATGAATATGCTAATACATTACTAAGTGTAAAAAAAAAAAAGTAACCGTTCTCCCTTCATGGAATAAAAAAAAAAAAAAAGTAAAAAACAAAAAGTGTAAAAATAAAAAAATAATAAAAGTAAATATTTGATAAAAAATAATTGTGCATACATTACACACACAAATAAAACCCTACACATATTAGGTATCCACACGACCGTAGTAATCTGTAGATTTAATCTTACAAGTTATTAAGTGTGAAATGTCAATGGTGTAAAAAAAAAATTAAAAACAAAAAAAATTTAAAAACATTGAAAAAAAAATTTCTGCAATTATTTATAAGTGAATTTAAACTATTCACCCATAAAGTACAACTTGTCTCGAATAAAACGAGGCCTCATACAACTGTGTCATTAAAAAAATAAAAAAGTTACAAATGTTAAAACGCAAGGAGGCAAAAACTAAAAAAAAAAATTCCTGGTTATTAACTACTTTTCAGGCGTGCGGCTTAAGGGGTTAACCCTTTGGAGCTCTATAACCTTGTTATAACCTCTCTATCACCTAGGAAAAGAAAAGCTGTAATGTCAGTGACTCTTCTAAAACTGCCCACATTCTGAACAGTGGGAGCCTATAGTTCTGTGAAACAGCATTATGAGAAAACCAAGCATCCAGCTCCTAACATGCTCTTAAAAAATGGCTTAGACTTGGAAGTGCCAGTAGGTGGGTAGCCTATATGGGGAACTGAAGATGTCTACGCTGAGCTACTGTATAGTACAGTCTCCTAAGTTAGACATTCACATGTATAAACTTTTTCAATACAACTACATACATTTTTTCAACATAAAGATAATGCCCCAGTTTTCTGTTGTAGGTTACAAAAAAATAATGGTGTGTGCCATATCCAACTTATTCCTAAAGCATTTGCGCTGAATGAGTCCAAGCAACAAGACTGACATTTTTATCTGTGCCACCCTTCATGGGGGGTCTGCCTATGCCTATTCATATGATACAACAAAATAATGTAGTGCTCAAAAGTGACGCAGTTCACGCGTCATTATTAATGCCATTTTCAAAGTGGTTAGGCTAAGTAACTTTTTTGGCGCACGGGCAGCTTGTCTTACGACATGTTACATTTATAAAGTGCTGTGAGACTTTCAACCGCAAGTATCAATTCAGCTTTGGTGCACCACTACCTAAGACATTTTCCACAGGGACACTTTTTATACATCTGGGCCAGTGTGGTCTAAAACTGTTCTATAGTCCGTTATATGTGCATATGGTCAAGTATATAGCCGAATTAGCAGTATTCAATATAGCTAATATTTAGCACATAAACACAACATACACTACTCAAAAAGGTTTAGAATATTTGGACCTTTAGTTAAAATTTCAGGATGAACATAACGTTTCTTAAATTTACTAAATGAGACAATCTCTTGAACCTGCGGAATCGGCAACGAATGCCACATAACTCCAGGCACGGAGGTGAGAGGCAACCAATTGTCATGTCAGAAAATTCATAACCGTTTACATCAGCGTGGTCTGCATGTCAGACAACCGGCAAGGGTATCTGACCTGGCTTCATGATTCCAGCATCGTTGGCAGCCATCATATCTACTCAGAGTGAATCGACTTTCATCACTGAGGATCACTGGTCCCTTGTTCAACGTAGATGTTCCCTGGCTCATGCAAGACGATGATACTTGTGCCTGGTAGTGTGGTCACGTTGATGTAAACGGTTACTAATGGTCTGCATGAAACTTAGTTGTTTCTCACCTCCCTTACGTGCCTGGAGTTATGTGGCATTTACAATCCGGTTCCGCAGGGCATTGTTACAATGAAGCCGTCATCTTTGTGTGATGTAGCCAAAAGACATCCACTTCTTTGGCTTTCTATGACTCTTCCAGTCTCTCTGTATCTCTGTTACAACCTACTGGTAGTATAATGTTGTACCGTGTTAGCCATAGAAAGTAGTAGAATAGTGAAGAAATCAGGCGATACCTTTTAGAGGCTAACTGAGTATATTTGATAGTGAGCTTTCGAGAGGACTAGCTCTCTTCTTCAGACTGATGTTATACAACAAACTGAAAATATACTGACTTTTTATACACAACAAGACATGGATCTTCAAAGGATCTTAGAATTCTTAAAAATAACAAAATGCGAAATATAGGTACAGCAGTTATTTACAACCTGTCAAGAATTAAACAGTCTGGAAACTTGTGAGGCGTGACGGGAGTGATCAGTAATTATTTCTCTTATCTATGTGCATCAGGGGGATTTGTTGCACTCACAGTTCACCTGCTTGACATGGTGGCATGAATTTTTAAAACCCATTTTGCGAGTTTTAAATTTTTTGCTTTTTTTTATTTTCCCCATTCCTTTCCCCCCTTTGGTTTTAAAATCTCCCATTAAGCCCGTTACCTGCAAATCTTCCAGGGAATGATTTTTCTCCAGAAAAAAGTGGGGCCATGGCAATCATTCTGTTTTGTTAAATGTTGAACCCTTGGAATTCATACCTGGCTGAGTCTCCCCCAGTTTCCCCCCCACATAGAGGCCTTGGTAGGACATTGCTACACTAACAATACACCCATTGCAGACCTGCAGAAAAAAGTCCCCCTAATTTGTGCACCTGCTGGGACTTTTGGGACGGGTACACTGTCAGCAGTGGGGGATGGCCTGCAGGTTTCACCTGTTTTGCGGGCAGGGTGGGTCCCATTTTCAGTTGGGGCCTTAAGCGCTCCACATAATGCTCCGCATTTTTGGGGGTTTGCCGAAAGGAAAGGAGAGGGGGGACTGGAATATGTCTTTGAGTCTGTTGTCCCTATGTAGCACGGGTTTTAATTTCCTTGGCAATCTTGTGAAGGATCTCCACGTGGGTTTTAGTGAAAACTGGGGGCACTCGTTTTCCTTCGGGTCTCTTTGTATGGAGCAGATGTCTCTTTTGATGGGGGCCGCTTTGCGATTTGGTTGTCAGTCAATTTTTGTCTTATCCAAGTTTGAGAAATTTTGTCCTCAATCCAGAAGGTCTTGTCCGGGTCTGCTTTGTGGGAGCAAATACGATTGTCCCGAACCTGGCTGTTAAATAGACTGTTTTGGGGGTTTGGGGGGAAGCTGTCTTTCCTGAGGTGGCGTTCTGTCTGTCGGTTTGGGGTTTTAAACTGATGTGAGTAGCCGGGGTCTTGATGTGTATTGTAGTATCCAAAAGTGTTTTTGCTCTTGAATGGGGAAATTGGGTTAATGGGGGTAAAGTTATTGAAGTCTTAGGAATTAATTGGGCCTTCGCCCGCAGTCCAATGACAATGAACATCAATATAAGGGAGGTAACAGGGGTTTTGGGTTGCATTTGAAAAAAATGCCCCTTTCCGTGCCCCCATAAAGAGATTTGATATTGGGGGCCACATCTGGACCCCAGGGAAATCCCCATTTGCTGTAGAAAAGGTCTTCCCCAAAAAGTAAAATAGTTGGGCGAGTATGAACGGGATGAGCTGTGTACTGGTTTTGTTGGGAAGGTCTTGTTTCTCTGGGTGCACCTGACCGAAAACCATCCTTGGGGGGAATGTTTGTATACGGGGATTCTACCCCTGGGGGCCCAAAAATGGTGCCCCAGGAATGGACCGGGGGATTGATTTTGAAAGAAGGGTCGTTTGTGTCCTGGATGATTTGGGAGTATTTTTGACCAGGATTTTAGGAGATTTTCCACCCAACCTGAGATTTTCTCTGTCAGGCCAATGCCCAAATGATAGGCCTCCCAGGGTTGCCTCTTATGGATCTGGGGAGCATACAGAAGCACCCCGGGTTGGGCCCTCTGGGGAAAGCATTCCACCTGCTTCCGGACCTGAATTTGGAAACTTTTTTATCTATTTTTTATTTTTCATATGGGCCTCGGGGATCATTTCCAAGTTTCATATGGAGGGGATTGACATTGTCTGTTCGCTTCCGGGTTTTAGTCAAAATGTTCATCATGACTTTTCGCCCCCTTTTGTCACAGGTTTTATAATTAATCCTGATTTTTTCATTTGAAGCAAAGCCTTCTGTTCCGCGGGTATGGAGGAGCTTCAAAAAATGAGAGGGAAGAATACTTCTAGGGGAAAAGCCTTCCATACAGCGGGGCTCTGAGACAGAACGCAAATAACGAAACAACCAAAAAAATCACCTGGACCCCACGACCTGGAACTAATGCAGCATGATAAAAAACATTGACTGTTTCAGAAGCAAGGAAAATTGAAATCCCAGAAAAAAAAGAAACAAGTACACAACCAACCCCCGCAGGAACAGAAGGCTATTTCTTACTGAAAGAAAATCAGGATTAATTATAAAAACGCTGACAAAGGGGGGCAATAGTCATGAGAACATCTCTGCTATATAGGAAACGAACAGACAACTGTCAAATCCCATCCACTACGCAACTTGGGAAAAGATCCCCCAGAGGCCTTATGAAAAACTAAAAATATGATAAAAAAGTTCCAATTCAGGGGCCAACAGTTGGAATTGCTTATTCCCGAGGGGTCCCCCAACCGGGCTGCTTCTATAATCCCCCAAGACCATAAAAATGGGAACCCTGGGCGGCCCATCATTTCGGGCATTGGGGACTGAAACAGAGAAACTCAGTTTGGGGGGGAAAAACTCCTAAAACCCCTGGTCAAAAAAATACTCCAACTACATCCAGGACACAACAGACCCTTTTAACAAAACCCAAAGCCCCCGGTTTTCCCCTTGCTGAGGGGACCCTTTTTGGCCACCATGGATGTAGGGAAACCCTGTATACAAACATTCCCCCCAAAGGGGGGGTTCACATGTCAGGGGCACCTAGAGAAACAAAACCCCCCAACAAAACCGTCACACACTCACCAGTTCATACTCAGCCAAACTAAATTTTTTTTTGGAGAAGACCTGTATCACAGCAAATGGGGGCTTCCATGGGGTCCAAAAGTGCCCCAATAGCAAATCTCTTTTTGGCGGGCCCGGAAGGACATATTTAACAAAATGCAACACCCAAAACCCCTGAGTACCTCCTTATATTGAGATATCATTGTCATCTGGAGGCGGGGGGAGGAGGGCCCAATTCAATCCCCTAAGACTTCAAAAACTTTTACCCCCCAAATTAAACCTAAAAAATACCCATTCGAGAGGGAAAATCCCCTTTTTGGAACTCAATACACATCAAAGACCACCGGGACTCCCCTCAGTAACCCCAAAACGACAGACAGAAGGCCTACCCAGGAATACAGTTCCCCCCCCAAGCACACAAAACATCTTTATATACGGGCCCGGCAAAACGTTTCAAACTATTTGCTCCGACAAAGCAACCTGGACAAACACCTTCGGGTCTGAGGACAAAATTTCAAACTTGGATCAGACCAAAATGACGGGAAAACCCAAATCACAAAGCGGCCGCCATCAATAGAGACAGTCTGCTACATACAAAGGACCCAGAAAGGGAAAAACGAGGCCCCAAATTGTCACCTAAAACCCACAGTGGAGATCCTACACAAAATTGCCAAAGGAAAAATTTAACCTGTGCTACATAGGGCAACAACTCAAAGAATATTCCCCTCCCCCTCTCCTTTCCCTTTTGGCAACCCCCCAAAAACCCGCGACAATTGTCCGGGGGCGCTCTGAAGGCCCCAAATGAAAATGGCACCCCACCCCGCCCGCAAAAAGGTGCAAGACCTCAGGACATCCACACTGTGACAGTGTACCGTCCCCAAGTCCCAGCAGGGGCACAGAATTTTGGGGGGGCATTTTCCTGCGTCTAGCAATTGGTGTATCTGATTATTGTATGCAATTCCTACCACAGGCCTCTATGTGGGGGGGGGGAAAAAGGGCAAGGGCTCAGCCCGCGTATGAATTCACACAGATCACCATTAACAACAACAGAACTGTTGCCATGGCCGCACATTTTTTGGAGAAAAACATTCCATGGAAATTTGCATAACGTTTTGGGGATTTTAAGACTCAAAGGGAGAGGAAAAAAATGGGAATATAAATTTAAAGCAAAAATTTAAAATCTGCAAAATGGGGTTTTAAAAAATTCTTTCCAGCTTTATTCAACTTTGTGAACGGAGTGAACAAATCTCCCCTGATTGCACATAGAAAGAGAAATAAATTTCTGATACTCCCCCCTACAATTTCCCAAATGTTTAATTCTTGACAGGGTTTTAATAACTCTGACCTATATTTCGCATTTTTTTATTTTTAAGAATTCTAAGATCCTTTGAAGTCCCCTGTCTTGTGTGTATAAAAAAATCATATATTTTTTTAGTTTTTGTATAAAATCATCGAAGAAGAGAGTATCCTCTCGAAAGTCACATCAAAAAAACTCATTCCTCTAAAAGGTATCGCCTGATTTCTTTACTATTCATTACAAACCCACTGGTGAGACTCTGTGACACCCTAAAGGGCCCGTGGCCCTTCCACGAGAGCTCCTATTGGGAAACCTTGCAATGGCGAGGGACTGTTGATCAATTTTAAGTTTTTCTTGATCTCAGATGTCAAAGTGTGATCGCTAAGAGAAGGGCGTTTTAAATCCCAAATTCAAACTGATCCCCTAAATTTATTGGGGGATTTAGGAAACAAAAACACCTGTTGTAATTTTTTCCATTAAAGGGGGTTTTTCCACGATGTAATTTTTTGACGTGGGAAACTCCAAAATGGGGGTTTAATCATTTTCTTAATATATGTGATTACAAAAAGGAAGCCTCTGAGAGACACATTGCTCATCCCCCTTATTTCCTGACAGTTTACATTAGACAGGACATGACAATGACAGAGCAGATCTGGCCACGCTTGCATGATTGCCCTTCTTATCTGATGACGAGGAACATGAAGGAGCTGGTGATAAAAGTTCAGTGCATGAGGCTGTCTGCTGTACAGAGAAGCCACTGGTTGTAATGTAATTATTTGAGTAAACTTTGCAGACGCTCCCTGCTTCCTCGCTCTCTCTGCTCACCCACCCTCCCTCTCCCCCATGACTCAGCATGCTTTATCTTCTCTCCTAAGCAGATAAGATGTTATGGCACTCACTTCGAGGCAAAACCCCTTTAAATCTCCTTCCATAGAGAATCATGAAGATATTAGCAAAGCTACTGAGAACATTGAAACACTTTGGACTTTGTGCATTATAAAGTTAAGAGATGGGCTCATTTAAAAAAAATAAATAAAATAATTTTATGTACATCCTGAAATTTCAACCAAAAATTAAATATCCCTGACTTTTTGTAAATAGTGTATGTATGTATACATAAATACTTGAATCAATGAAACAATCACTTGGAAATTAAATGGAGAGTGCACATACCCTGACATGCGTTTCAAAGGGCAAAAGTATCCAGACAAGTTCCAAGGTAATTTAAATGAATCGCCACCAATAGCAAGAAGAATTAATATAATTAATATGGAAAATATACCTCCCCCTAGAGTAAATGATACAACACCATAGTGTTTTTTGCAACTGAATTATAATTAAATATATTAATTTAACTTGCTATTGGTAGGGATTTATTTAAATGACCTTGTGTTACTTGTCTGGACACTATTGCCCCTTGAAAATGGCAGACAAAACGCTTGTCAGGGTTTGTGCACTCCGCTTCCAGTTTCCAAGTGATTGTTTCATTTTCTCAGGTATTTATGGTGCATAAATGTGGTGTTTAAGCGCTAAATGATAGCTTTATTGAATGCTGCTAATTAGGTTATATACTTGACTATGTGCATTATGCAGAGATGAATTTTTATGTAATGGCCAATTAAGAGGATGAATAGCACTTTTTCCTGAGCGGGTACCTTGGTTTATTTTATTTACATGTATTCTTTTAAATGTCAGTAAATACAGATATATAGATTTATTTTTATTTCCGTAAATAATGTTTTCGGTTTATAGTTCCATATTAAATATATACGGGGTGTAAATAGTCATTGTTTGCCTCCCAAAAGTATTTGTATTTATTATTGTATAATCAGGTAAAACGAGGGGAGATTAGTATCGGTTCATCGTTTAGGTTTGGTTCATGCATCAACAAAACCCCTAAAGGGGGCCTTTTTTCCCCTCCGATGCGGGCCCCCGCGGTTTTGTCACCTTTGTGAAAAAGCCCGGTCGCTTCCTTTTTCCTGACCCCCCCATAAAATTTTTTGTATGGGAAGACCAAAAAACAAGAAGCCCAAGAAATCATACAACATGTTGTATAAAAAACCGGGGCCAAAGAGGGCAAGAAAAAAACAGCTGTGGAGACGCAGCTCGTCTTTCCTTTCCCCGCCTATAGGGCCGCAGGAACGATCAAAATCTTCGACGTTTTTTAAAAAAAACAAAAGCCCGAAGATACATGTTTTTTCCTGTGCATGAGACATAGCCTTAGACTTCCTTCTTTTTTCCCCAAAACCCCTGCATTATTTTACGTTTAAAATTGTCTTGCACATGTAATGGTGTGATCTGTGGAAATTTTAGGCACACGGGAGTTTATTCAAGAAATTCTATCCACCTATCATTCCTTCTAACAGAACTTAGAATATATATCTGTTCTGCTAAAAACCCACACCGACAGCTTTCTCAAACATATATAAAAAAAGAATAGAGCAACACCCTTCAAACACCAAGACACAGCTAAACATCGAATATATAAAATATGTAAAAAAAAATTACTGCTATATCTAGAATATACAAAAACCTGACACACATTTTATTCAAATTGTAAAGCCCACCCCCACAAAAAGGGAACCTTTTTTCAAAAGGGACCCCATGCAAAAAAACGTTCATTTTAACCTGGTTTCCATATTTTCAGGAAGGGGGGTCCCAACTACAGGGCCGCCCTCAAAAGCATTAAAAGCAAATCCACGCGGTTTTCGACTTGAATACTCTCATATAAAATCCCCCCGGACCCAAAAGAAAATAGCATGAAAAGACCACACAGGTATTTAGCACTCTTTTAAAAGAGTAAAAAAAAAAACTTGGAATAGGTTCATCTCTGCGTTGCCCCCAAAAAACCTCCAAAATATCTCTAAGTCAAATCAGTGTCCAAAACCCCATAGAGATCAATGGGACCCGTTTTCTAAAAAAACAAAAAAAACAAACCCAAAAGCACATGAAAACAGGGAAAAAAAAAAACGCAAATACCCCATAAACCAAAAAAAAAGGCGCCCTCTACAATAAACAACTGTGCCGGTGTTCACTGCCCTGGCTGCAAAACATGTTAACTATAAAAACAACAAGCAGCTATTGCGGGGATACTTTTTTTAAATACTTCTATAGATTCTGGGAAATTGAAGCCTTGCTCCTGGATATGCCACTAACCCACCGGGAAATGTCCATTTATGTGCAGTCCTGCCGTTTTACATGCCAGTCTGAGAGTCTACTGGAAGAAACTAGAGTTGGCTAGTATGGTTAGCGGTAGTAGAAACAACTATAATGCACAGGCTTTCCTTCTATCGGGACTTCAAACTTGCCCTGCTAAAAAAACACCTTTGAATAAAATTATGGTATTCCTTTTGCACTTACCGTCTAAATGTCGTCATTAGGACATCGCAATTTTTTCCCTTTATTAGGAAAAGGGTTTAGTATTAAATCCTTTATCAAAACTTTTAATGCTCGTTTTAAGAACTAACGTATCTGTAAGAGCGGGGACACCGGGAAAACCAAAGGGAAAGGAAAAGGGATGTGCGCAAATAATTTTTTAACTTTTGAGTAAAAAAATTTAAAGGGTTTTGCCACGATGTAATGTTGACGTGGGAACCTCCAAAATGGGTAATCCCTTTTCTAAATATATGTGAATACAAAAAGTGAAAACTCAGAGCTACAGCATTTCTCAATCCCCCTTAGTTACCTGAAAGCTTCCACTAGACACGACCAGAGGAACCAGAGGAGCGCTTGCATGAAACACTTCTTATCTGATGACAGGGAAAATGAATGAGCTTTTAAGGCCGTGTTCACACGGCTTACTTGTCCGCGGATTGGCGCCGTACAACGCGCCGGATTTGCGCTTCAGTACGGCGCCAATCCGTCGGAGGAATTACGGTAATCCACTTCTCACATAGAGAACAGTGGCTTCCGTCGCTCCTCCCCGCACGGCGAATCCACCGGGCGGGAGAAAGTGACATGCACATTATTTAGATAATGCATCGTCTATGGGGCTGGCGGGCCGCGCCCCTGCACCCGCCCCTTATTCACGCCGGAATTGCGAGCGCAATCCGGCTCGCAAATCCGGCGTGAATAAGCCGTGTGAACGGGGCCTAAGGGACAGGGAAGAAAGTGCAGTCTACGAGGCTGCGTCTTGCTGTATTGAGAACCCACTGTTGTACTGTTATTATTTCAGTTAAGTTTTGAGACGCTCCCTTATTCCTCACTCCTTGCTCACCCCCTCCCTCTCTCCCCTGCAGCCTTCATGACTCAGCATCATTTGTTTATATTCTACTCCCGTGCTGATAAGAGGTAAGCAACTGGCGTCCTGGCAAATCCCCTTTAAGCTTTGTGCCGACCAAATCCAAATTCTTGGCCAGTGAGCAGGCATGGGACATACCAAATAGCTGAATGCATATACTTGGCTGTGTGCAACAGCTCCGTTCATTGCTGTAATAAATGTTGTACCATATGTCATGGCTCTAATAAAAAAATGGGGTGCGGTATACAGCAAGCAACCTTGACCCTATGGCACACTACATTGTGGTCCGTTATGCACAAGTTCTTAATTATACATAGGTAATCACATAACAAAACTATCATAGTGATGCTAGCAACAAGGAAGCGTTGTGACAGCTTCCCAATAATCCATAAAAAAGGAATAGCAGTTTATGTGGAAGAACAGTGTGTGAATCTTATAAATGTCAGATCCAAATGAAATGTCTGCACTTGTAAAGTAAGAGTAGAATTTACATGGTATAATACACCCTCTACTGTCAATTCCAATATGGTGGCCTCAGGATACAATAGTCTCACCATGATATCGCCCTGCCTGGGACATTGTATCTTGTAACCACACTCACCAAACGATGTCACAGATACTGCTGATCTGCAGCTTATGTGATTGATAGAAGATCCAACCAATTATCCAGAAATGTTACTGGTTAAGCCCTGTATTAGTAAAGTACATGCAGTGATTGGAGGTCTAGTGGTGCCTCTCTATTGTACACTGCCAGGGCTGTGCAGTCGGCAAGCCAAAGCCCCGACTCCGACTCCTCAATTTCCCAAACCTCCAACTCCGACTCCCTCATACATGGCGCATCAGGCTGTTTTATCAACTTATGACACAATAATCAAGCTATTTAGGTAGAAAAGACACTGAAAAGCAAAAGGGTAACAATGTTTTGATGCTTCCCTGTTTTATATTTACTTTAATAAACCAGCTTGATGCTTAAGTTGGCTTTTCTTTGAATTGTTTTTTGCCCCTGAAAGCGCAACGGGAACTCCTAATTTCACTCGTGTTACGAGTGTCCTTGTTTCCTACTACTGCTGCTGGAGTCTGCTGGGCTGCGAGATTGGAGGTTTCCCGAGCTGCTCAGAGAGGGCAAGGTGTAGCGGATCAGCTGTGGGCTTCTAAATTTGAGCTTCAATGTGAGTTGTACCATACCTGTACAGCTTTAAAAGGTGAGCGTGATTCTAATTAGTTTAAAGTCGCACCCTGTGTTGTAAATCTGTAACGCACATTGCGCTGTGTGTCTGCTCTTCTGTCCCTGAGGAACTTCGTTGGTGGAGCCCGGGAGATTTGAAAATGTTTTGATCTTTTGAACACTTGTGAGTAGAGTTGAAGAAAAAGCTGTATTTGTATCCAAGTCCAGTCTGCACCAACATTGGGAATGTGTAAAAGAGACCTGGGATCAGATTTTGGTCAAGATATGCTTGATTCTGATTCAGAGCACAGAAGGATTAAGGCAGTATTGAAAACCAAAAGGTGGATTTCCCAAATACTAACAAAATAATAAAAATTAACATTTTGATTTTTAGGAGCAAAACAGTAACACTGCAGTTACAGGAAAGCATATGCAGAACTAAGCAGATGCTAAATACTTGCAGGTCAAATTTATGTATAAGATAGGTAAGATGACTGTATATAAAATTACAGTAGCTTCATGTACAAAGCTGTAGTGGATGGCGAGATATGGAGAGCCTGAAAGTCTCACAAGTTACATAGTTAGTATGGTTGAAAAAAGTTCAAAACACTGTTACCATTTTGCTTTAGAACACAAAAAAATTGTAAATATGCAAAGCACTGCAGGAACATTTGTGAAGTCTCTGAATTTGTTCTGAGAAATAGTTTTGCCTCCATCAGATCCTGCATACATGACCTCACATCTGATCTCATGATTTCCAGGCTAGAGAACGGCCTCTCTACACTAACTTGGGTGGGAGCAAAGCGGTGACCACAGGGGAAACATCTCTAGCATGTCAGGGTATAAAGGAATTGCCTGAGCCCCAGTCCGTTTTGATGAATGGTTGAACTCTTCTACTTCTTTGAAAGCAGGTGAAAAATTTTGCTAAAATCTGTTTGCCATGGGAACAGAATCTTTTCCCCTGGGGCAGTGCTTTGCCTCCTCCATGTCATCAATTACACTTCTCATGTGATAAGGCTGAACTAACTGGACCAACTTATTAGATATTTTGGGAGTCGGTCCATTTTATGTCGACTCCGACTCCTGCAAAATAGACACTGACTCCACAGCCCTGTACACTGCAGTACTAAATGTTCTGTACATGTGCCAGAACGAGTGGCTCCTTTGGGCACCAGGTGAGAGTTGCTCTATTTTCTTTTTTCTGGCACACTACATATAAGGTATTGGCCCAAAGAAGCTTCCAGTAGCTCTTTCTGATGTTACAAGTAATTACTTGCTTTATATGTATTAGTTATCTGATTCATTTTCCCTTAATCTTAATTTTTCATTATGTTAGTCATATATTGGGTATTTGGAACCAAGTACCAGTTATCTATAGACTTAGGGCTAGTCCCCACTGCACAGCATAACACACGCTTTAACAGACGATTTTCGGTTTTGAAAACAGTCTGTAAACCGGGTGTCAACTTTTAAAATGGACCTCTATGGAAAATCCGTGCAGCAGTCCCCAGTCCACAGATTTTCCGCCGGCGGTCCAAAAAACAATGAAAAACTGGACGGAAGAATGAACATATTCTTCCACCCGGTTTTCCGGCGGAATATGAACAAGTCTATGCGAAGGAGAGGGCTTTTCTCTGCAAACCGTGGAGAAAAGCTGTCCCCCTGTGGCCGTGTGCACAGCCCCTGTGAACGGCCCGTTATGGTTCCAACATATAATGGTTGTCCCAGAACCTATTAACATTCTATGTTGAGGGACCACTGTACTGAGAACATTTGGGCAGAGTTCACATGTTGCAGCAGTATGCTGTGTAGCACAATGGCAAGAGATTTACAGCAAATTGCCACGTTTACATAGCATGAACAAGGGCAGCACAATAACTATCATATTCTTCACTGGTACTTACCACTAAACAACAAACAAGTGATAAACCACATAAGACTTTGCTGTGTGGCATAGTTCCAAGGCTGGTCAAATGCTATACCTTCCAAACTCAATGGGCCGGATTTATCAATACTAACTCCAAGACAGTGTAAAGTTAGACAGTCTTAGGCCATGTTCCCACGGCTTAAAATTGGATGTATTTCACTCCGTAATTATGCGCCGGAGTGCGCAAATTACGGCTGGAATACGTCCAAGTCATTACATAATCCATAGTTCTCATAGAGAGCTATGGATTACGTCTGGTAATTGACATGTGAATTACCAGTGGCGTATACGCGCCGCTGGTAATACAAGTCTATGGGCCGGCTAGGTGTCGGCCCCCTGCACCCCCCCCGCCCCCATGCCAAAATTGCGCAGGCGTAATTACGCCCTGCCAATACACCGAGTGACCCAAGACTTACAATGAGTCAAATTTATCATAGTGTTAATAAATCTGGCACAGATTAAAACTGTCTGTCTAACTTCACACCATTTTTAAGTTGGTTTACTTTATGCCCCTGTGACAAAATCTTGCGGCATTTTTTGGCACAGGGCAAGACGCCTCTTTTCCAGCAACTACGCTCTTTTGTCGGACGATCCGCAGAAGAGTCTAGAAATTGTCTAAAACACGTAATAAATGTGATGCAAAGCATGTACGGCATTATTGTTTGGTGCAAATTGATTCAGAATTGAGGCTCAACTGCTTTTATGAATGTGACCAGTATTCTTCAGAAAGTTTTTTTTTTTTTATAAACTCAATAGTAAAGCTACATTTCAAGGAGGATCTATTAAAAAATGGGAACACTATAAACAGCATTTATATTGAAAAGTAAAGATATTTCACCACCTGTTTCTTTTTTTTTCTTTTGCCTCTTTATTCATATATCATACGATCCGCATTTTGCAGTGATATTTCCTGCTTGTGGGAGTGGTTCTCCAGCATCTTTCCTACAATTTCTAGACTGCATTGCAATCTAGGACTTCCCTCCACAGCTATCACTGCTAGGGTCACTGCTGATATTAGTGTGTAATTCCCCCCAGCTCTGGACATACTGTCATGATAATGATGATAGCTAGGACTTATGAGTCACTATGTAAACTGTGCACAACTGCAGTCATAATTTTCATGAAAGTAGTACACAACCCTCCACATCTGCACTGCTGTCCTCTGCCCCGGTTACTGTTAGTAAGCCCTGCCAGCAAAACTCGCAGATAAACAGTTAATCCTCCCCGGTAAGTACTCTAATGTAATTATTGTTCTCAGCTCAGGTCAAGCACACTACAGGGAAGTGTTCCTGAGCTGAGCCTGGCTTCAAAGTACACCCACAGAATGTGATGTAACGTTTAGTGAGGCCATGTGAACAATGAATGTCACATGGTTTGCAGGAGGTGGGGGAGGAAGACAGGGCTCTTTGCCTAGTTTTGCACAGCACAACAGGTAAATAACGTTTAATAAGTATGAAAGTTTTATAAAATACAGTTGTGAGCCCTATAACAATTAAAAACATAGTCCCCTTTAAGTGAATCGAATGTGAATTGCTGCAGAGCACTAGCTCATTTCCCATAAGCTTTTTTAAATACCTATGAGGAATATGATCCCTTTTGAGCCAACCACCATTCTACTCTGCACTGATAAGGGTCCAACACCCCAAAACAGCTGTCTGCAAATGAATAACTGGTATGGCATTAATACCATTCACATTGCAAGCTTCAGAGAGTTGGATGTGACTTGAGAAACACCTTCTCCCACAGGTGACCCAACTCTTTTCCAATGAACCTTCTTAAATAAAGAGGTTCGGCGGTAACTGAGGAAGAAACATGCCGATCACTATATACAGCTTCACAGCATAATTTTTGGGCAGAAAATAGAGTTGGACAAGCTTAGATGGAAACTATTAGCCAGTGTGAAGGTGACGAAAAGAGAGGGGATCTTTGGTTTTTCAAGCTATCAGTGCAGCTGTGAGTAATCGGTACCTTACATCAGTTGAAGCTGAGGTCCAGCACCATTACTATATTATTGCTATGTCCTGACGTCAGCCAGCACTACTCATACCGATATTTACTTATATGCCATAAAAACTGTCCACTGAAGTGTAGAATAAAAGAAGATTATGTGCGATGCTAGAAGCCTAGTCCTTGCATCTGGTGTCTATGATATTGCTGGAATCTTGAAGCACAGCACTGGTCGTTTCAATGCAGCCAAATGTTTATTTTAGATATGACAGAAGCTGGATTGCGATCGTTTCCACGTAATCCTTCGCTAGAACAGGGCAGCAAACATTCTGCCATTTACCAATTGCAGACTGCTATTTTCATGCAACAGAGTGTGCAAAAGCAAAATCCTGGCCCTTATATAGGTTTTTTTTTTTTATATCTGTGCGCTCTGTAAACAGAAAAAAAAAAAACTGGCATTAATAGGATTTAATTCTGTTATAGGCCCAACGGAAATTGGCTCCTGGAAAAATAGTTTTATCTTGCAGCAACGTCCCTGGTGTCTTTGTGGATAGCGGGAGGTCGACATTATGTTCCTCATGTTCAAACCTGGCAAATGTGATTGGATTGGGATAAAGCAGCAGCTGCTGTATCGGCTAAAAACAAAGTCTAGTAAACAAGTTGGGAAATGTCGGGTTGATGAATGCCTAGGACCAATTAACTGGTGGAAAAAAAAATCCTTGGAAACATCAGGATCAGCCCGATTCCGAAAATGACAGAGTATAATGTTGATAATGAATATTCATCATATCTATAATATGGCCTTCGGTTTGTGAAATGCACTGAAAGCCAAAACACAAGCCTTCTCCATAAGTCTGAGAATACGTCATATATAAAGGACGATAAAAAAAAAGAAAGCATCAAGGTAACTGCACTATCAATGGTATTTATCGTCAATATCATTGGGATACACAGCACCTTGGGTATAGGCCCTCGCCCTATGAGGCTGACTCTCACTTTTCGGGGGGGTGTCAACGTGGTCGCCACTGTGACGGTGATCCCTCCTCGTCAGGAAACCATACAGTTGTTAGTGGTCTTCTTCTCCGTGTGCGTCTATAACCGCGCCCACAGGTTTATATTGGATTCCAGTAATCACACCCAAGGGTGCGTGGTAACAAAGGGATGATTCCATGTACACACGAAGACTTTGGTTGGGTAGGTAACACAACTACTCCCATATGGGGTGTGGCCAAAGAACATTTGCTATCTCTGCTTGTTGTCCAGCCTAGCACCACCTTGAGCCCTGCACATCCTGAAAGGAGTGTTCACATAAGAGGGCAGGAGTTCCCTTGCCCCTGTGTCACCGGATCTCTCTCCAGACAATAAACTGGCGGATAGAGAGCCCCCACTCCTAGATACAGCCTCTTCTGGGGACCCTCTTGTCTCTGACTCAGAGCCAGAAAGGGATGGTGGACAGACAGCTGCTGTTCAGGTTAAAAAGTTCCCCCCTCAGGAGGAGGTTTCCTTTAAGCACAAGCAGACAGCGGCATTTGAAATTGCCAGAACAGAGTGCTATTCTACTGCCGGCACCAGCGGGCACAGGGCAGCTGGTGGGTGCCACTTGTTTGTTTTTTGGCATGCCTACCTGGCCTCTGCTGTTTTTAATCAGAGCTCCTTTATAAGAGGCATTGGTAGTAATCCCCTGGGACACCTCTTGGCTGGATATAGAGAGGTGATGTGCAGGCTTTAGACACTTAAAGGGTTTTTGCCACAAAGTAAAATTGACGTGTGAAGCTTGCAAATGAAATAACAAACATTTTCACCATTCCTCATTACTAAAAATTCTGGACCGTTTTTGTTTTAGCTACTCCTTTAGTGATCCATTGTTTACAGCTTGTCTCCAGGGGATACGACCAGGGCTGAGAGCTTCTCACTCCTGGTCAGACATGCTCAGATATCACCTCTCCTCTCAGGCAGCTACTGAGTGTTCAAAGCCCAGGTGCTGTCATTGTACTCCCGTTCTCTGTACTCCTTAGTAATTAGTCAAACAGTGCAAATAAATAAAAAAAGAAACCTCAAAGAGGCATGTGCACTGATAGAGAGGAAAAAAAAAACCACACAGGTTTGGTTAGGCAGGGATTTGAACCTAGGACTCTTGTACTGTGAAGCAAAAACTTTGCCTCTCAGCTACTCACATTGCTTTACATAAACAGACCTTTCTTTGACTACAGAGAGGAAAGATCTGGTGATGTTATCCTGCTGGGTCACATGATATGCAATTCAAACAAATCACACACGCCCCCTTCTGAGCACACAGAGCTGAAGAGCTGTATAGAGGAGGTATGAAATGAGATTGTGGAAAAACCCATTTTATGTGGTATCTCCTTAGATATTCCTCAAGAAACCTGTTGCAGGATAAAATAATGTATGATGTGATTTCAAGCTGCCACACTCAAGCCTATCCAGGTGAAATAAAGTAAGAAGTGACTACAGTCAACCACCTTAACAGGTGGCCTAATTCTGTGGGGTGATTTGGCAGTGTGTCTGGCACTGCTGTGCAGGCAGGCGGATTGCTGCGCTCTAACAGGCAGTTTATGGTGTGTTTGTGCTTTGCCCCACATGTCCAACCATGGGGGTATGACCATTTTTTCCCCTTCTCCATGTGATGTGTGTTACCTTTCTTCTAAGAACAGCATGTTTAACTTTTCTATACACGTACTTCCCCCTCCTACAGGTGGAATGTTGATGTCATGGCACAGGACAGCAGGTTGAACTCTGCTTCCCTCTCTATAGATGGAGGTTGATGTCATGTGATTTGCTCCTTTGCAATAGGTTTGACTCTGCTATGCATGTACCTAACCATATTCCTTCCTCTACAGCTGGATTGATAAAAGCATGTGATTTGCGCTGTACAGGGCAGCATGTTCTAACTCTGCTATGCACGTATCTAACCATATTTTGCTCTGGGACAAGCAATTCCTATTTAGGAGTCTCAAGCCATCAATCTCAGGCATCTCTCATTGTCATGTATCCAGTAACAGGGCTTAAATGCAACAGGGAACGCCAGGGTTCCTAGCCATGTCCTTTTTTGTGCCTACACTCCGTCCCTCAAGGTCCACGTTCACAGGTCACACTTTGTCCTGGCATTGCTTAGGCCTGCCTGGCTTTGGCAAGCGCTGTAGTATTCAGGTCAACTGGTCCAGGCTCCTTTTACAGAGGGTTCCTGGACCTGATCTTCAACACACATTCACAGTGTTTCTTCCACCAGCGAAGTTTCAGCTCTTACGGTCAGGAGTTTCTCTTCTTCGAAAACACTCTCTATATACCCTTCCCACTTGCATCTGAGTCCTGGGCTGGATGGTCACAACCTTCGAAGCCGTGCCGCTTGCACAGTTTCATTCCCGCCTTCTTCAGCAGGCCATTCTAGCTCACTGGGACGGCTCCCTATTTTCCACGGACAAGGAAATTCTGCTTCCATCCCAAATTCGTGTCGATCTCAACTGGTGGCGCTACTTCAGGGGAAGTCCTTTTGTTTCTCATGGATGCAAGCACCGCAGAATGTACTAAGATAAATTTAATGTCCATGGCCACAATGACTGCTTCTGAATCTAGAAGACTACTACTCATTGAGTTGCCTCGACCACAAACTAAAAAAGTGTGATGACTTTACGGTTTGGAAGAATTCACTTGAAGAAAATGTTATTATGGAATTAGCATTTATAAATAAAAGTGAGTCTATGATTGAATGCTGATCGCTTCCTATCATTCGACCCATAGTCTTACACACTTAATTGTACAGATCCAATACCGTTAAAAAAAAGATAAAAAGCACTTGGCATTTTAAAAGCATTTCACTCCAGAGTAGAGAGGAGGAATGAGAGAATGAGAAAAGAACAGTAGCTGGCACTTCTGTGCTGTAATATTGCCAGCCTGCTGAGAGCAATTACCATAGCACAGACATCACTACCTTTATTGTGCATTATTGAATTAAGCATGTAGAAAAAAGTGTGTTCAATTCAGCAGGGAATTTATTAAAATTGGAATGTAAATTTTAGTTTGGATCAAAAACTTCTAATACTGAAGGTCAAGACATTCCTACACTATCTGTCTATCTAAAAAAAAGGATGGTGCAAAATTATTCATGACTGAGAGAGCAAAATACAAATTTATTAACACAAAAAGACCCACTATCTAGCCAAGTTGTATCTGTACACTACAAATGTTCAGAGTGATTTCCATTGGTGACACGGCAGATGTCTAGGCAGTAGTCCAGTTCTGTCCAGACACGTGCCAGAATATACTCCGATATGGACTCCATTGTTTCAGGGATGCGTTGACTAATATCTTATGGCTGTGGGAGGGTGGGGTCATATGCCGAGTCCTTGATGTAGTCCCAAAGAAGTTGCAGTGTGTTTTATATCTATTGATCATTAAAGCCGGCACAATATTGGTGAGTAGTGTTGATTGAACTGTTCTAGAAAAGTTAAGTTCTAGTAGAACTTTTTTAAGAACTCGAACCGAACATTTTACTGTTGGCTTGAGTAAAGTTCTAGTTCGACACGCCCTTTCCAGTTTAGTATTCAGAGGCTTTCTGCACTTTTGACGGCCATCTATTCACCTTTCTGCACTTTCGATGGCCATCAAATCAGTGCAGAACACAGAGAAGTGTCAAAAACGTCATTGCTGAGGTATAGGGCTCTCATTGGCTGCTAAAATCCCATGACCTTGTTATATATTTCACTGTATTGCATTCTGAATGCCATTTTCAGCTCATTCTCTGTACTGTACAGACTGCTCTTAGTTAGATAGCATTTTCCTCTCCATAGACAGCAATAGTTAGGGAGTTTTGTACTGCTGGTTGCATCTTTCCCACACCCAGAAGCTGTTATTTAGTGACATTTGCAGGCTCCAATAACTCGTAACTCTCATATAGATGGATATATATTATACCTCAGAGTGCTTGGATTTGCTAAATTATACTCAGTGCCCAAAAGTTACGTTTTTGCAATATTGGGGGTGAAATCATTTTATAATACACCGTCTCCAAATCTCCTATACAAAGAAATATATTCTAAAAAGTGGTTGGTTGGTGAAAATTTCAGTTTTTGCAGTTTTGGGGGTTCAGTAATTGTATAACACACCGTCTCCATATCTGCTATGTGTCAAAGAGGCTTTTGAGCCCCCCGAGGATGCAGGGCCCCGTAGCAGCTGCTGCCGCTGCACCGCCTATAGCTACGCCCCTGCTTGCAAGCTCATCTTTTCAGTTAGCCATTGGAAGGAATGAAGTATTTGAGCTTCTCAATTTTTTTCTGTCACTCTTAGAGCCAAATGTTCTTCACCATGTTGTTCCATGTATCCAGTTTACTGTTATGGATGGTAATTCCAGCTTCTCCTCACCTGTATAGGTATAAAAATTAACCAGAACATCTTCCCCATTGACTTTAATGGGGTTCGAGTTCGAATAGAACCTCGAACCGAACACACTAAAGTTCAAGGTTCTAAGCGAGCTAGAACAGTTTACTGCTCACTCATCTCTGTGGTGCGTCAGTGTGTCTGGCATGGCCAATCCGATGTTCTGGTACAGTTTCATTCAGGTATAGGCAAACATCTAAATGGAAATGTGGAGGAGCACCATCCTGCTGATCTGCCAAATGTAGTCCATCTGTGGCATACACTGTTCCTTTAACATTTCCAGGTAGAAGTGGCCAGTGACAATATCCTCAACAAAAAAGAAGAGTCCATAAATTTTATACCAGCTAACTGTATATAACTCCTTTACTTTAGATAAATCCCTCATGTGCTCGATAAGGGCTCACAGGTTTTCTGAGCCCCAAATTTAGCGTGGCGACGACTGACCTTCCCACCGAGGTGAAAGCCTCATCACTGAACATAGGCTGTCAGCAAATTCGTCCTCTTCCAATTGACTCTGGAAGTCAGTGTAAAAGTCAGTGTTTCAGTTAGTCGTCTGGTTTCAGCTCCTGAAGAAGATGTAATCTGTACAGCTTACAATGTAGATGTTTTTGTAAGATATACCAATGTGGTTTATGGCATCTGTAGGTCCATGCTAATCAGCCTGGTCTCCTTTTTGGACTATGCTCACACTGCTCGAATCCTGATCACTGTCTCTTCAGATATCTTTGAGCAGTCCAGACTTTTCCCATGACATAATCACCCAGTGGTTTGGAATTGCTTTACCCAATGTGAAATGCAGTTTCTATTTGGTCTCCTGCTGCTACCGCTCTAGGGCTCCCCGGATTTTGCTACTCTCCACTTTCGGGTTCTTGTCTTGATACACAAGAGAGAGTCACACTCCATTCACTCATTTTGCGAGTGTGTCAGGATGAGAGCCTGGAAGCAAAGAGGAGTAGATCCTATGGCGCTCTGGGATGGAGGGAGACTAGAAAGAAAGTATCAGCTTTTCTCTTATTTTTTGCAACCCAACCCCCACTTAAATGTTATTTCATAAATCTAAACAACCCCTTTAAATTTGGTTATTGAAAATAAAAGCTGTGCTCTGATTGGTTGCTATGAATAACTAAGCCGGTTTTGCTTTGATTTTCATTCACTGGTCACTTACCACTTTAACTATGGAACTTTACTTTTGCACTTTTTGAATGGCAATACATAGAGTAGCTCAGCTGTTAATGATGCACACCTATGACAGCCAATGTTTCTATAAACCTGCTAGCTGGCATTACACTTGCCCCCACCCATCCATCCCATAAAAGGCTGCAGTAATACATGTCTACCGCTCGGTCTTTACTGATTACAAATAGAGTCTACTTGGCACAGTTATGCAACTTTATTTAATACTCAGACAGATTATGTTTTAGTAAAGATGATTTAGGGTATGCTCTGCAGAACATATGGCCTCAAAGGGGTGGGGGCTTTTGCAAACCACATGGTACCACCTGGTTTGGGGGCAGTACCAGAGAGTTTGGGGCAGTTTTGGCCTTCACATCACGAGGACTTAGGAAGACCTAATAACCACATACAAATATTTTAGGGTCAACACAATCTAATATTCTAATAACATGCAAAATCAATAAATTTTTGGCAGTATTTTTTTTCATTTTGGCAATCATACACTATATGTAGATAGATAGTAATACGATATAATGTATTTTATATTGCTGTCAATATGTGAAAAGAAAAATTGTGGTGGTGGTGGTGTCCCTTTAAACTAGATTATTGGACGTGGTGAATTTATTCATACAGTACCAGGAAATTTTTTCCTCTGATGTATAAAATTGTCTTTTGCCTCATAGGTTTTCTTTCTCGGAATCAACTATGCAGGAGAACAGATTGATCTGGATGGATTTAAATCTTTGTTCAACCTTTTAATATTTTATTGTGTGGACAATACGACTAATTTTCAGATAAATACAGTTAAGTCCATATATATTTGGACACTGACACTAATTTTGTTCTTTGTACCCGTTTACTGAACCATATTCAAGTTCTGGTTATATGATGGACATGGACATAAAGTCCAGACTTTCAATTTAATGTAACTACCCTCAAATGAAAGCTGAATCAAGGGTTTAGGAGCTTCAGCTTCTTAACATGTGCCACTCAAATGAGTTGAGATCAGGTGACTGACTTGGCCATTCAAGAATATTCCACTTCTTTGCTTTAATAAACTCCTGGGTTGCTATGGCTTTATGTTTTGGGCCATTGTCCATCTTTATTATGAAAAGACCACCAACCAGTTTGGCTGCATTTGGCTGGATTTGAGCACACAGTATGTCTCTCAATACTCTCCAGGATATAGGCGTATCAATGTTCAAACCTACCATATAGAGAAGACTTCATGAAAGTAAACGGCTAAGTCAGTCATCTAATCTCAACCCAATTGAGCATGCATTTCACTTGTTACATTCTAAACTTCAGACAGAAAGGCCCACAAACAAACAGTAACTGTAAACCGCTGCAGTAAAGTCCTGGTAGAGGATTTAATTGGAAGAAACACAGCGTCTGGTGATGTCCTTGAGTTCAAGACTTCAGGCAGTCGTTGCCAACAAAGGGTTTTCACCAAGTATTAGAAATTAACATTTTAATTCCAATTTGTCCGATTTACTTTTGGTTTAACCCCTTAAGCCGAACGCCTGAAAAGTAGTTAATGACCAGAACATTTTTTAGTTTTTGCCTCCTTGCGTTTAAACAGTTTAAACAGTAACTTTTATATTTTTTCAATGACGCAGTTGTATGAGGCCTCATTTTATTCTAGTCAAGTTGTACTTTATGGGGTAATTGTTTAAGTTCACTTATAAATAATTGCTGTATTTTTTTTTTTTTTTTAATTGTTAAAAAAAAAATATTTTTTTACACCATTCACATTTCACACTTAATAACTTGTTAGATTAATTCTACAGGTTATTACAGTCGTGTGGATACTAAATATGTGTAGGTTTTTTTTGTGTGTGTAATTTATGCACAATTCTTTTTTATTATTTATTTTATTATTTATTTTTTATTTATTTTGTTTTAATACTTTTTGTTTTTGTTTTTTTTACTTTTTTTTTTATACGCAAGAAGGGAGAACTGTTTTACATTTTTTTTTTTACACTTAGTAATGTATTAGCATATTCATATATGCTAATACATTATAATCTGTGTCAGTTTGACACAGGCAGTGATTAAGACAGCACCCAGGCTGGCCTGGTCACTGGCTTAGTACACAGACAGCTCTGGGGCCTCTCTAGGTCCACAGGGCTGACTGTGCAGCTGGTCCTCGGGCTCTGTCGGGTCACCGGGTGTTCTGATCACCCGACAGAGCAGGGGAACCCTTTGATTGCGCTGCGGAAACGCACCGCCGCAATCAACGGGTTAAAGCACCGGGTTGCGGAGGTTTCCGCTGCTCCCCAGTGCTTGCAGGAGATGCTCTGTGATCAGGGCTGTGTAGTACAGACCCGATCCCAGCGCAGCTGTGGCGCCGCAAACTCCGATGTCTGCAGCGATGTCTAAAGACGTCGCTGCAGACGAACGACCTGCACCAGCCGACGTCAAGAGTGCGGTCATTAAGGAGTTAAAAACAGAATGGCACATGTTAAGGAGCTGAAACTCCTAAACCCTTCATCCAATTTTACTGTGGATACCCTCAAATGTAAGCTGAAAGTCTGGACTTTATGTCCATGTTCATTATAAAACAATAACTTGGATAGGTTTCAGTAAACAGGTACAAAAAATAAAATTTGTGTAAGTGTCCAAATATATACATGGACCTAACTGTATTTTTATCCAGTCAAAATGTTTGCCCAGAAGGTTTTCAAAGTATGTCCAAATAAAGGAACACAATAAATTAGCTTGCCAATAACTGATTAATGAAAGTGTTGCACATCCCCTTTAGCTTTCTTACAGTTTTAAGAAAGGCTATGGCCAGCATGGTACATGTCTATCGTGCTGTGAAGACAGCATGTAATAGAGCTGTTTCCATTTATGTTATTGTCGTTACCTTATTGATTTAAATCCCTCTCCCTCTTGCTACTTAGATGGTAATAGTCCCACATTTAGTAAGAACACCTTAGTGGAGCAAAACGCTATTTTTCCAATCAATTCTGAATGGTCTCTCTGTGAGGCCTGCTAAGTAGGCAACAGCGTGACTCTACGCCTTCTGCTCAGCTAAGCTCTCTGAGATACAGCCAGATATCTGCAACCTTGAGCACAAAGACTCAGGCAGCAAAATCTATATCTGACAGTCATTAAATGGTGAAGGAGCAGGAAATGGAACAGAGGAATGCTACACACAATACAATAGTGTCTCTACCAAAGTTACAAAAAAAAAAAAATAATCAAACTTCAATCGGGATCCAACTCATAAACTGCAACCTGGGCACTGGATCACATGCACACTCTTATCACACAGCAATATGGAATATTTCAAGCATAAGGTTCTGCCCTCAATGAATATCAGTCAAGTTTTCTGTAAAAATGGAAGCTACGATATCGGTCAGAACCGCTAGCTTCTATCTACCTACTGTCACGGACTGTGGTTATGGATCCGCTAGACCAGTGTTCCCCAACTCCAGTCCTCAAGGCACACCAACAGGTCATGTTTTCAGGATCTCCCACAGAATGCACGGGACAATAATTATCACCTGTGCAGAATGCACTGACAATAATGACTTCACTGTTTTCAATGCTAAGTGAAACCAGAAAACATGACCTGTTGGTGGGCCTTGAGGACTAGGGTTGGGACCCTCTGCGCTAGACCACCGTAAGCGATGGCGTAAGCCACACCAGGGAGCGGAATCTAAGTAGCGGTTTTCACCAGAGCCTGCCGCTAAGCGGGATGGACTTGCTGCGGCGAGAAACTACCAGGTCGCTTCCACTGGCGTGACTTGCTTGCAGTGGCAGCCAAGGATAAGCGTAGTACAGAATCGCTAGACGTAGTCGGGGACAGACAGTAGGTTAGGACAGGCGGCAGAGGTTCGTGGTTGAGGGACAGAAGCTTGGACGGTACGGTACACAGTAAGACAGGCGAGGCTCAAGGAACGCTTTCTCTATAGGCAAATGGCACTAAAGATCCGGCACAAGACTCAGGAAGGGGCAGGTTTAAATAAGGGCAGCGACCGGCAATACCCAATTACCGGTGCGCTGGCCCTTTAAATTTCACAGCGCTGGCGCGCGTGCCCTAGGGTGCGGGGACCCACGCGCCGGGAGACTGGAGCTACAGCAGGAGCATGGCCGGGTAAGTAGGCAGGGACCCGGCCGGTTGAGTGAGCGGGGGGGGGCGGCAACACGGGTGTGCCTGCGACCCGGGGCGAGGTTCGCAGGGGCACCCATGACACCTACCTGCTGGTTCCCAAAAGCTAAATAAAAATGATGTGCCATGTAAATTGTGCGCCAGTTTATTCCTCTACAGTGCCTGCCATATTTATAAAGAGGACTCCTATTCATGTGATGAATGTGGTGCTGAAAAACAAAGCTATTTAGATCTGCCATTGAAAGAAAATACATTTCTGGATGACTCTGAAGCTTCCTCATTTATTCGGACAGAGTAAGGGTAGGTTCACACAGTGTTTTGCCGCGCATACAGTACGCGCCGCAGTACATCGTGTGTCTCGCTCGCTTGCGCTGAAGCGGCACGGGGGGCAGGCAGCCCGCCAGCCCCATAAACATGTCACTTATCTCCCGCGTGTACAATACGATCGTATTGTACAAGCGGGAAAAAGAGGCGTAATCCATAGATCTTTATGAGAACTATGGATTAACGTAATTTCGGCGCGTATCTCACCCGAATTAGGGCGCAAATACACGGCAAAATGCGTACTGAAATGACGCCGTGTGAACATAGCCTAAGGGTATGTTCACACAGTGTTTTGCCGCGCGTACAGTACGCACCACAATACGCTAGGTGCTTTAGAAATACGCGCTGGTCAGTGCGGGGGACCCATTCACTGTCATTATCCATGGTGCATAAGTCAAGAGACATGTCACTTCTCTCTCCCGGCTCTCTCTAGGAGAGCTATGAACTACCGTAATTGCGCAGTGCATTTCGGGCGTAGTGCGCCCCGCAATTATACCGTGTGAACATACCCTAAGGCTGAGTTCACACAGCTAACTACAGGGCATACACTACACCCCGCAATTACGCCGGGACTTTGGGAGCTCGCGGAGATCGACGCGTACTCCCACGAGCTCGGGGGGAAAGAGGTGGGGGGGGGGGGGGCAGTTGTTTGTCTATTTCCCTCAGTGGTTTTTACCCCTTTCACCGGCTTTTTTTTTAAATTTAGATGTTTTGGTTTTGGGGTCTTTAAACACTTTTTTGTGCTTGGCTATTTTTTTCTGTAATACATAAGCCTTTATTTTACTTTAGATTTTTTTAATCTCAGGAAAAAAGGTTCAAGAAAGTGTTCATAATTTTTTTATGTTTAGTTTTTTTTTTTTAACAAAAATGTCAGGTGTTTACTATTGTGCCCCACATAAGGTCAAAAAAAAAGAGGTTGGGGGGGTTTTTTTTTAGTTTTTTTTTTTTTTTTGGGTTTTTCCCCTTTAATGGGCGTTATTATTTTATCCATTTTCATTAAATAAACCCCCTGAAAAAAATGCAGAGCTATCGGGGTTAATAAAACCCGGGAACGTCTGAAAACACGAATTGGGCCACGTTTTTATAGTGCTCTTTTAATGCGTACAGGCAGCCCCCTTTTACAAGGGGTAGGGACTGTGGTTTTTTCTTGAGTTGAATTTGTATGAAGTCGAACGGTATTTTTTTAAATGTAACTCCCCCAAAAAAGGGTTTTTTTTTTTTTTTTTTTTTCGTTTGGATATGCAGGGGGAAAGGGTTTTTATTTTATTTGCTGTGTTTAAAAAGTGTTCACCTCTTTTCACCTCATGTCATTCCACAGCTACTATTGCTGGGTACATGGAACTACAATGCCCGCAGTCCATTGTCTCATTTGTAAATAGGGGGGCGATGTAAAACAAATGGTGTAATCAAGGATGCCTGTTTATCAAGACGAGAAGGGGGGATGTAAAAAACCTCGTGCCTTCTCATGGGGAGACGGCATGTGAAACTGGCTTCCACTTTGCAGCGCGAATATGACATATGTTTTAAAATGTCTGTTCAGGTTTGATGCAAAAACCCAGACAATGAAGTGATGGTGGTCGATCCCGTATGTAATACAGATTTTAAAAACTTTTTACAAAAGCAGGCAGCATTCCCCGGTAAAAATAGCCCCATTTCCCCCTTGAAAACAATTGTATGTGTAATTAAAACGATTTTCGCAAGAAACGGAGGGTTTGGGATGAAATAGATTCAAAAAAGTTATGTATCCATCACTTTCCATAGGGACCATTTACAAGGGTTTTCCATTTTTGGGAGTCCGTGGGGGAATCCAACATATACCAAGGGGGGAAAAGTGGGCCCATTTAAAACATCTCTTTTTAAAAATAGGCTGCCTATTTCCCCTTTCAATTTCCATCTTGCATGGGGTAATGTTTGGGAACCCCGCTTTTGTTCCGCACATAAAATTATACTGCCTGGAAATAGGGCCAACATGGGGAAAAAGGACTATGTTGGGTTTTTTTTCAATGGGGCCCCCTTGTATTGTAGGAGTATTTTTTTCACAGTTTCCACTCAGTTGCCACTGATGGACAACCAAACACAGTGTGAACACACACTAACAGAGTCACTATAATAGTTATATGATGGAACTGCAGTGCTCTTTTAATTTTGTACTTCAGAATTGGCCTTTCGCAAATGGGCCCGGGTCCCAAAATTTAAAGGTTCTATCGCCCATACAATGGGTTTGATTTTTTTATTATATTTTTATTTCATTTTTCTTCTACCACCTCTGCAATAAAACAGATCTATTAAGTAGTGTTCCGGCTTGTCATCAGAGGCCTGCAGTAATAATAACTGTTGTCTGGCCCCTGTATGTCGCTAAGCCACAAGAAATATTGAAGAAATGCTTTTCTGAGCTTGATATTGCTCAATCCTTCATCATCTGAGGGGTTAAAAAGCAAAATCAAAACAGACGTTTAAAAAACTTACTTTTTAACCTTTGGGGCATCACTTACTTAAATCCAAAAGTAAAAGAAGCTGTGGGGAAAAATTCGGGGGGCTTTGGGATACTAATACGCTTTTAAACTACGAATATTAAGCTTGAGGAATGATTAAATCAGTGGTGATAAAACAAATACATTTTAGGGCCCTTTGTGGGCCCAATTTTGATAATGGGGCCTAATGCCCCCAATGTGCCTTAGCGTAATAATTGTGTTTTTTTATAAGGAGCATATGTAAATGAGCTTAATGTTTCTTTACAGCAATAGCTAAATGATTAACAGCAATAGGATTTTATATGTTCCCTTCCTAAAGCTCACATTCTTGTCCAGCAGATAAAAATGGTGGGACATTTCTCATATTGGTATGCCATCCACATGATCTTCCTTTTCTCCGATAAGCAAATAAATTTTCTTAAGTAATTAACTCATCCAAAATTAAATTTTCTTCTTGTAATAAACCAAAAAAATTATTCCTCAAAATTATAGTCCAGGCTCAGGGGCCCCCCCAAGTTAAAATCTTTTAGTCCTTTTTCCCCTCTATACAAGGTTGGACGAAACAAATAGAAAAACTTTTTTTTTTTCTATGCCCGTTTACCCCCTTCCCCACACCCCTGCCATAAACTGGTCATGCTCCCTTTTTTCTCAGTCACACAGTTTATATTGCTATTGATAAACTTTATCACTTGTTCTAAAAATCTATTTGATTTACAGGCACAATGTGTCAGACCTGACAGAGAAACAAAGGGGAATGATTGCTGGTGTGTAACTGGTTGCCGAGTTAATGGGTGTGTTTAGGTCTACTGTCACACAATGCAAATATTTGCAAAATATCTCTAGAAGTAGCTGTGGCAGAAAGTAAAAGCTTGATGTATAAGACAGAAATTAATTTTGTTGAACTGTAGCCAAAAAGACAAAACCATGGCTCCTTAAATGACGGCAGAGTTGAATGAAAATTAAAGGGCACCATTATCAGTGAAAACAATCATGCATGTACTCCACATAGATGATATTGCAAAAGTCAAACCATTATTGACTCCACAACATGTTAAACAGTTTATTCACTGGTGCAAATACCACAAAACATGGACACTGGAGGAGACGTGATATGGTCTGATGGATCCAATTTTCACTGTTTTTCTAACTTCCAGTTGTGTTTGGAGATCACCAGATATAGCCTACAATGGTGACTGCCGTAAACTCCCTGTCAAACATGGCAGAGGTTCCTTTATGATTTGGAGAGTAATATCATATCACTCTTTTGGTATAATAGTCATTCTCGGTGGTAAAGTAACAGCACAGGAGAATCTGGATTTTCTTAGTGACCAACTCCTTCCCATGGTCCAGATTTTATTTCCAGATGATAACACAATTGAAATGCATGCAGCCATTCACAGAGTAAGCAATGCTGCATATGATGATAATACAATCTTCTAGGATGACAATGCTTCTATCTACACTGTTCGGTTCAGTGGACCTTGGTTCGAGGAACATGAATATGAAATTTTGTATCTTTGCTCACCAGCCCAGTCACCAGACTTGAAAATTATTGAGCCTTTGTAGTGCATTCTGTAGAAGCAATATATAGCAATTCAACTGGACTTCCACAGTTCTTTTGAATTTAAAATATTTCTTTAATTATTCCTTTATCATCATGCAAAACAACTAGTATGTTGTAACGATCTATTGCTATACAAAATTCTTATTCAGAGTATGCGGTATAACTATCAATTAATTTTCATTATATGGATAGTCTCTGGGTAATCTTACCCTTCAGTAGCTTCAGGTGCTTGAGAAAGGGGGCGGACCCCCGAAACGTCGCGGCTCACTACTATACTAGCTGGAGAGAGGACAGAGTTGCCTGTGTCTGATGCAGAGTTACCCGAGCAAGTTATTGGAGGTCTGGTAATGACACGACTGCCGTTAAATTCTGCGAGAAACATATTCGTAGTTTTGCATGATGATAAAGGAATAATTAAAGAAATATTTTAAATTCAAAAGAACTGTGGAAGTCCAGTTGAATTGCTAAGTGATGGATCTAAGAGGGTTAAGGACACCTAGACTGGACTAAGAGGACGGAGCGGTACCATATGAGAAAGTGAGGTACTATAGCAAAGTGCTTGCATTCTGTAGAATAACATTAGCAGAATATTCTGTTAAGTAATTAGCATCTGTATTATCTAAGAAGCAAAAAAAAAAAATTCTCAACCCAATTCAGCTATATTATTGCAAAAAAGTGTGCTGATTCTTATTAATAAAAAAGGGTGATCTATAGTTGCCATTTTGATTATTTGGTGTAGTCATTGTACATACACAGTTCAAGAGGGTGCAAAAGTCTAACTCTACCAGTCAAAATTGTTGTATGTGGATCAAAAAAACCAAAAAAATTCATATATAAAAATTCATATATAAATATCTCCAATTTTAGAGTTTTCCTTCTGATGATTCATTTTATTTCAACACAATGAAACCATTTTGTCTTCCTATCTTGTTATGGTGAAAAAATAAACCTTATGGCAGCCAGCATTTCTTGCTCTTCATTGATTCTTACATACTTCTAGCAAAGCTTGACACACAATTTATTCTTACTTCTCTTTCTGAGAAATAGGTCAGAGAGTTCCAGTTATCATCTGAAGCCACCACTAGTTTGTGACTGCTACTGGTTGGAGTTTTTCTTTCTTTATTTGGCACATACTATATCTGAGCTAGAGTTGCTGTTTTCTCTTCTGTCATTGTGTTACATAATCTTTTGATGGTCACTCTTTTTGTCTTGCTTCCAGTGCAGCCATGACTTGATGTAAAGACAGCCGTTCTGCTTAGGATAAAGATTTTGCCTCTAAAAGCTTCAAAGGGATGTATCATCAGAAAATGACCTGTTGTTTAACTTATGTTTTTATTTTAAACACATTTAATAATTTTTTTTTTTCATTTCACTATTAATATATATTTTTTTAATCATGAAATCCTGCAGTTTGCACTTTTGGCCACTAGACCTAACAATCATCTGACACTTCCTATTCTTTAGAGAAAACCTTTTAGCAGCCTCCTCAGTATCAGTACAGGCAGGATTACACTGAAAAGTGACACCAATATGTATAGATAACACAGGATCCACCATTCACAATAGGAGATAGTCATAGTACACCCTCTCTCACTCCCTGCACAGTGACTTCTTATCCGGTCACAGAAAGGGCGGCATGTATGAAATTTGGCGTTTAAGCGGCAAATTTCATGCGTACAGTAGGATAGAATGTGCCTGATTTATGAACCCGCTCTACAGCGGGTCATAAATCAAGCGCATTCTAGTGCTGGTACGACGCTTCTGGCTCAGGTATACCACTTTGAAAGTGGTACACCTGCTCCAGCAGTAATGCGCTTAGAAATGCCGTAGCGAAGCTATAAATCTATAGCTTGGCTACGTTTCTAGTGTGTCTCCCGTATGCCCCCAAGATCGGGTGCATTACAAAGTGCCACGCGTGCTAGGTAATGTGCCTGATAATGGCATGCGGGGCTTTTAAACATGTAGCGAACGGGGCTGCGCCTGATATCGGGCTGAAAAGACAGCAGATATCTGGCGCAGCCCCATTCATACATGTCGCCCAAAGTATATAAAAAACACTACTATAAAAATCAATGGGTCTGCTTCTGTTCACAGGCTAATATGCCCAGGTAGCTTCTGTATAGCATCTCTCTAAATGCTGTTAAAACAACTCAGGCAAGATGGCTTCCCCATAAATGGGCAATAGATTCCCTTTAAGCAATTCTGATATATCCTTTTGTCAAAATGCCACTTGGTTGAGTTTTGTATGGCTTACAATAGAAACTTTGCCTGTATTATACTGTTTCATGTTGGAATAATGAAATAATTGCATTGTAAAACTAAGTCCATTGCCTTGGCTTTCTTGAATTTTGCTTATTAGGAAACAATATTTTTCATTTTCTGTCTGTATTATATTATACACCCAGAAGGGCAGCTTTCAGATGTGTTTTTTTTTCAGTGCAACCCTCAGGACCTTGAAGGAGTTGAGTTATTCTGAGTGGTCTGTACTCTTTTTGTTATCGGCAAAATGGGTCCTGAGTGCCCAGAAAAGAATTTTACATGCAGATTTTTATTAAAAATGAATGCATATGGAGTATATTGAGTGTTGATAATATGGAAGTACATACAAAGAAAGTGTTGATTTGACTCTCCATTCAAAGATTGGGTTCCTGACTTAGCTGAAAACATCAGACACACCAATAATAATGAGGAAAAAATGGGATCAGACAGAACACGACCTTGTGCCAAAAGTTCTGAAGGTGCTTGAATTTTAGTGCATTTTTTTTAATAAAGGTTTTGAACTCAAATAAAAGAAAAGTAGAATCTTTCCTACATACTCCCTCTTACATTATGATCCACTTCCTACATTGTCTGCAAAACTGCATCAAAACTACACCTTAACATAAACAAGCCTCTCATCATTGGAGCCCATGGTTTAGTGGACTAAGACTCAAGGAATTCCATCCTTTTGTACCAAGATGTTAACATCATCAATGTTGCAAGCTTCTAGAGACTGGAATAGAAATCTAGAGACTTCTCTTTTCTGCTTTAAAGTTTTTTTCAAAATTCTGAAGTACTCAATTTATTTTAAGTGGCTTATGCCTTGTGGTCAGAGAGGGGAGAGCCCTAGCTAATGACCAAAACTCTCATTAAAGTGAGTCTGAGTGTTTTGAGGACTTGTCTCAGTGGACACATGCCATATACTGTATGCAGGCTGAGACTGCTGAGTCCAGTGACTGGCTGCAGCATCATGTGATCTATGGGCATATAGTTTTATTGAAATATCTTGGACAACCTCTTTTTAGTTACAAGAATGAATAAAAGAATAGTTTCAAGAAGGTATCACAGATATATAAAAAGTGCAAAAACAGTTAAAGGGGTTTTGCCACGATGTAATGTTGACGTGGGATCCTCCAAAATGGGTATTTAATCACTTTTCTAAATATATGTGATTACAAAAATTGCAGCCTGAGAGCTACAGGCTGCCTTACCTGCCCTTAGGTACTTAAAAGCTTCTATTAGATACGACCTGACAAGAGCTGCTGGCTGTGCTTGCGCAGAGCACACTTCTTATCTGATGAAAGGGAGCTGAAGAAGCATTCAAGGCACCGGGTAGAAATATGTTGTCTTTTGTATCCAGAATCCACTAGTTGTAGTGTGATTATCTGAGTAGATCCCTGCTTTATCTGATGACAGAGAACATGAAGAAGCTTTCAAGCTGCTGTGGAGAAAAGCTATTGTCGTTTGTATACAGAATCCACTAGTTGTAGTTTGATTATTTGAGTGAACATTTCACAGGATCCCTTATGCAGGCTCTGTGCTCTGGCTGTGACTCTCTCTCTCTTAGCTCAGCGTGGCTTGTTTACATTTGCTTCTTAGCAGATAAGGCACGTCCTGGCAAAACCCCTTTAAGTTAAAAAAAACAAACACAGAAAAGTATAATAGTTGGTAATTCAGGATGGAAATATCCTGTGTGTGCTCCCAGGGATATGGGCTTACTGGCTCAGGTCCCCAACTTGTGTCATTATGATTTAAGGTACACATTTCAAAAACAGTAGCACACTATCAACTAAAGAAACTAACAAAGGGGACATAGGAATTTGAAAAAGCATTTCTGCTATCTAGGATACATGAAAAACTTTTGAGGTTCTTAGTTCACATTTTTTATCAAAACTGCTTAAGCCACCTCAGAAACTTCAACGGGACCTCAATGCAGATGGGTCCTACAATATTGTTACTTCTTTTGGGGACTGTTCAGGCCTCCATACTTCAGGGAGTGAAGGCAGCAGCTTCCAAGTACACTGCATTGATTTAAAAACCTGTGGAGGTGAGTGGAGTACAAAACACAAAACCACAGAAAAAATTATATAACAAAGGTGGAATTTGTGAGAAATAAAGTCACTGCAGCCAACAACAAATTCCTATTCTAAAATATAACTTTTATTAAATCGCTTAAAACTAAATACCCCACTATCTCCCTTACAGCTACTATCTCTAACTAATACCTAACCTATCCCTAGATAATATCAGGTAGTCGTCCCGAAAAGGACGCCCCGATCACCGATGACTGACCCTAGTATCTATCTCACCCCAGTAAATATATCCAATTTGCCTAATCTAGTACGGGATTTCTACTCTCCTAGGGAGGACAAATAAATAATACCAAGGGTCTATAGTATTTGGTGAGTGACTATCAGACTACAAAAAGGGAAAAGCTACAACAATATAGGCCCTTATAATCAAAGTAGCACTTGACCACTACCTCTTACTAGATAACAGATAATGAGGGTCAGATGCTAAACTCCATCATGCATCATTCCCTAATATAGACAGAGGTGCATGATAAAGATACCTTCTCCCAAAATCACTCAAGAGATGTCCACCATAAATCACTGTACACCCAATACATCTCACACAGGTATGCTAGGAAAGCATACTCTAGATAGATACAACCTTGATTTCATGATTCCCCTTCTTAAGCCCCGACGCGTTTCCCCCTCAGTGATAAAGCGAGGGTTCATCAGAGGGACAGAGTAAGAGATGTCCTGCTCGGTGATAGATAATAACCAGATAGCTGCAGCTATCCGGTCATTATGCTATACTATAGCTATACTAGATTAGGCAAATTGGATATATTTACTGGGGTGAGTTAGATACTAGGGTCAGTCATCGGTGATCGGGGCGTCCTTTTCGGGACGACTACCTGATCTTATTTAGGGGTAGGTTAGGTATTAGTTAGAGATAGTAGCTGTAAGGGAGATAGTGGGGTATTTAGTTTTAAGCGATTTAATAAAAGTTATATTTTAGAATAGGAATTTGTTGTTGGCTGCAGTGACTTTTTTTTTTTTGGAGTACAAAACACCAAAATGGAGGCAGCCACTCCTCCCTCTATAGACTACAAACAATATATAGTTCTGCACATCAAAAAACCTTTTTGAAAGAAACGCGCATAGGTGCAACACAGGTGTGTCAGCAACATACATACACATTCCAATATCAGTAGCACACTATCAACTAAAGAAACTATCAAAAGGCACATAGGAATTTTTGAAAAAGCATTTCTGCCATCTAGGATACATGAAACATTTTTGAGGTTAAGCCCACCTTTTTTGGATGTGGGAAAACCATATATTGTTTCTAGATTATAATTTATGGTGGGAAGGAAAAGTTCTCCTCTTACTTAGGTCAGCCCATGGCGAGGGCACTTTATTATTTATGCCCAACATAGGTGTAACTACAGCCATAGCGCTGCTATGGGGACCAGAAGTCAAGATGGCCCACTTAAAGGGGTTGTCTCACTACAAGGATTGCTTTTTATGTTAAAGATCTTGCAAAAACGAGTCACTTTGCAATACATGTCCACTAACAGTATCCTACCTATTCTGAGATATCCCCTCCTGTGTGGGCTGCATCAGCTTCTCAGGTCGGCTATAGCTACAGACCTGTTTGATCTCTCCCGATAGGCTGCCAGCACTGGTTGCTATAGCTACAGACCTGGCTTCTACTGCAGCCTAGTAGAAGCCTGTAAACACGCCCCGGAATTCAAAATGAAACCAAGAAAACAGGACAGATCAGATGAATCAAGTGAGACAACCCCTTTAAGTACCGGAACATTGAACCTTTTTCTAGGGCTTTCTGCTATTTAGCAGTAATATATTGGTTTTCTGTATATATGGCAATAATATTTATTTCCTTAATTATTGCTACTTATGTTGCTGTTTGTTTGCAGTCAATAATTGTCGAAAGCCCAATCTCATTGCCTTGATGCTCTATGAATTCTAGTTTTGGCCCTGATGCCCAATGCTTTTTTTTTTTTTTAAACAATGATCTTGAAACATTATAGAAGATAACCCCATACAGAAGAGGTAAAACTAACAGGCATCCCTTTATAAATCATACTGCTTCTCGCTAATCTGTTTGGTGCGAAACATGACTTATGTGATCATCAAAGAATCACTAATATTAATATTTCTAAAAATATACAGAAAACTACTAGAGGTGTGTAGTTGACTGAAAGTTTAAAAAAATTACACAATAAAGTTCTGGTGATTATAAATAGGAGATTGTAAGAGAAAATATTTGAAAGAAAAAATATTTGAATATAAACTACACTCTGCAAATAAACTAAGTATACATAATTAGTGTAGAGCCATAATAATTAGATGTTTATTGTATTACAAAGGAGAGGTCGAATGGAATGTTTCTACATAACAGACTTTGAGAGACAGACTTCCGAATGTGGAGGCAATAGGTGTTTGTGAATGTGACCTTCAGTTACATTTTACAAATTATATCCCAAAAGTGTAGTTCTATTACATAGATTCCCTTTCACTAAAAATGCAACAAATAGTGCAGATATTAGCAGTAAGTTTAACTGAGGTAACTGTGATGAGAAATTTGTTTTCTGCAATGCTTAAAGTGGTTTACCAAGAATTTTAAACCCCTCCCTTCCACCTACCATTGTGCTAAAACATAAAATTACCCCATACTTACCTCTCCCCTCACCATCGTTCCAGAGCTCCAGGGTCCTCCCCCAGTTTCTCACTGATGACATCACGTTCATAGATCACATGATGCTGCAGCCAATCACTGAGCTCTGTGGTCACATGCTGTACATGAGGCCAGAGACAGGTTACAGAATCATGTGGTCTATGAACATGATGTCATCAGTGAGGGATCGGGAGGGAACACTGGAGCTCTGGAACGATGATGTTGGGAGAGTTAGGAAAGGGTTCATTTTCTATTTTAGCACAGTGGGAGGTGTAAAGGTAGGTTTTAAAAGTCTTGGAAAACCCCTTTGATATAAGAATATTTAAGTAGTAGTGCATCTCAAAATATTAGAATATCACCGAAAGGTTAATTTATGCTCATAATTCAAGTCAAATAAAGAAACCCCTATAGACTATATAATATATGGGTTTCTTTATTTAACTTGAATTATGGACAAAAATTAACTGGACAGGAGCTGCCCTTGAATTATGGACATAAATTAACTTTTCAACGATATTCTAATTTTTTGAGATGCACTAGTAACTACAAAGTATTTGCTTGATTTTTGATTTGGAAAAAATAATTTTTTGTCATATGATAATGTTGTGTTGTATAAAACTAACATTAGTGCAAACTATTTCTTTCTGCAGGTACGAGTTGGTTGGATAAAAAGATTATCAAGTAACAATTGTAACCTGGAACATAATACTTAGGCAGTCTCTGCAATGCAGCTATTTTATCTGGCTCATATGCCGCACATAAGAACAAGGTTGCCTAGCAAACTGCAACGTATTAGAGCTAAAAAAAAAAAAAGAACAAAAGGAGAGGTGCCTTGTTTCACAAATAGTCTCTCAAGTTAGAGCTGTATAAATAAAATACTTGTTTCTACTACCAGAAATACATCATTCTGTATTGTTGCTTCCATTCATTTACCCACACTGCCATTTAAACTGAACCTGAATTCACGGGGAGTCATTTTATTAGCATTCACAATGTGATTCCTCTAGGGACACTTCAGAACTCAATACAGATACATGCTGGGGAGCCATGTTTAGGCTAATGTAAAACGACCTCAGAAACCTCTGTGAGAGTTGGTAGCTTAAAATACATAGGTACGTCTCCAGACAGCATTTCCCGCTTGAGGCTGCATCGTTCTACAGAAGCCTTTCCAAGACTCTTTCACAATGTCTGAACAGAAAGAGGGGAATTAGCTAAAGTGGAGTAAAGGGCTTTAAGTATTGGAAGTATTATGTGCAAAGTGAATGCAAGGGGAGGTAACAGAATTATTTTAAGTTATAACTGTAGAGCAAGAGGTGATGTCAGAGAAAGGGGTGTTCATTGTTACATCTTCTGTACAGCCTTGTAACATTCAGCCAAAGTTCTTATTACTTTTGGTAGAGTGGAAACCAGAATTTGGGGTACCAGGGTTGCCAGATGTCTTAAAGGGAATGTGTCATCAGAAAATGGCAAATTGTTTAACCCACGTTTTTTTTTAATTTATCCTGAAATCTTGCAGTTCTCCTTTTGGCCACTAGGCCTAACAATAGTCTGATAGTATAGGTAAATGGTTCTGCACATCAAAGGATTAATGAAAAATTGGGTGCTTTTTATCTGGTGGAACAAACCAAATATCCATAGTCAATTAGCATATAAATTCACCGCACACCAAAAAGTTGCGTCTGGCTGTTCCTCTTTGCCTCCGGACGCATGCGTCCATTCCTAGTACTCCATGAGCCCGCCTCTGGCAACAGACCTTCATCCATGCAGACTGGAACTATTTCTTCATTCATCTGGCGATGTCACTTGAGAAAGGCCCATGTAGCCGAAACGTCGTATTAGACATCTATTGGTATTAGACAACTATGTTGTGTTCCTAACATCTTGTAAAATTAATATAATAATATATGTATATTTTATAATATAATATACTTACTCTATACCTTGTACCTAATGTTTTGACTGAGTGCAATACTCAAAACTGTCTGCTGTCCTATCCCGGCTATCTGGTAATAAATACTCCTTAAAAAGCAACTTTTTGGTGTGCGGTGGATTTATATGCTAATTAACACTTCCTGTTCTGTAGAGAAAACTTCAGCAGACTCTTCATTATCATTACAGGCAGGGTTATACTGAAAGGTGACACCAATGTGTATAAACAACACAAGATCCACCATTCACAATAGGAAATGGTCACAGCTCATCCGCTCCCTGCACAGTGATTTTTCCCAGGTCATAGAGCATGTCTAACACACTATCCTAGAAGTCAATAGGTCTGTTCCTGTTCATAGGCTCCAGCTGCTGTAAATCATCTCCCTAAATGCTGTTAGAAGCAGCTCAGGCAACATGGCTGCCCCCTTAATCATAGTTACATAGTTTGTAAGGCTGAAAAAAATACAAACTATATCCATCAAGTTTAGCCTATTGTGCTACTGTGTTGATCCAGAAGGCAAAAACCCACATGAGTTTGTCCTCATTTTAGGAAAAAAAATTCCTTTAAGGCTATGTTCATACGGCTTATTTGCGGGGCGTAATTACGCCCCGCAATTACGCCGTGTGGACGGGGGTGAGGTGGGAGCGGGAGCAGGGGGCCGGTACCTCACCGTCCCATAGACTATCATTGCTAACGGCGCGTATACGCCGCTAGTAAATGACATGTCACTTATCTCCCTCTATTGTGCAAGCTGTGGACCAGAAGGCTAAACCCCATAGTTTCTCATTTGGAAAAACTTACATGTTGGTATTACCGTAATGAGTGGGAAGTGTTCCAGCCGTAATTCGCGTAGTACGGTCTGAATTACGGACTGAAATACGTCCCATTTTAAGCTGTGTGAACATAGCCTAAGACTCTAATATATTGATCAGAAAAATCGCTGGATCAACGACCTTTCTCCTGAATCCTAGTCACTATAAATTCTTATATTATTACACTCTAGAAATGCATCCAAACCCTTCTTGCATTCTGTTAGTGAATTTATCATGACAAGTTCCTCTGGCAGAGAATGCCGCCCATATTTATTAATTCCTCCGAAGCCGTCTTTTCTCTAAACTAAATAACCCTAAACTTGCTAATCTTTCTGGGTATTGTAATCCACACAGTCCTTTTATTATTTTTGCTGCCCACCTTTGTACCTGTTCAAGCTCTACAATGTCTTTCCTGATAACTGGTGCCCAAAACTGTACACAATATTCCATGTGTGGTCTGACCAGTGACTTGTATAATGGGTGAATGATGTTCTCATCGTGTGTATCTATGCCGTTTTTAATACACCCCATGATCCCGTTTGCCTTGGCAGCTGCTGCCTGACACTGGCTCCTACAATTAAGTTTACAGTCCACTAGGATTCCCAAGTCCTTCTCCATGTCACTTTTACCCAGCGTTTTTCCGTTTAACATGTAATCATGGAAAGGATTTTTCCTTCCCATGTGCATAACCTTGCATTTATCTGTGTTAAACCTCATCTGCTACTTCTCTGCTCAGGCCTCCAACTTATCCAGATCCCTTTGTAATAAAACATTGTCCTTTATTGTGTTGATTACTTTACAGAGATTAATATCATCTGCAAAGATTGATATTCTGTGCAATCCATGTGTTAATGAAAATATTAAAGAGAATAGGGCCCAGTACTGACACTTGTGGTACCTCACTAGTAAGAGGGATCCAATCTGAGTATGTAGCATTAATCACCACCCTTTGTTTTCTATCACTGAGCCAGTTGCTTAACCACTTGCAAACATTTTCCCCAAGTCCAATCATTCTCATTTTACTTACCAACCTTTTATGGGACACCATATCAAATGCTTTAGAAAAATCTAGATATATGACATCAATACCTCACCCCGATCCAGTCTAGAACTAACCTCTTCATAGAAGCTGAAGAGATTAGTTTGACAGGATCGATCCTTCATAAACCCATGCTGGAACGGCGTTATACATTTATTTTCAGTGAGATACTCCAGGATAGCATCTCTTAGAAAACAATAAAACATTTTACCCACAACAGAGGTTAAACTTACCGGCCTATAGTTTCCAGGATCACTTTTCGACCCTTTTTGAATATTGGCACCACATTTGCTATATGTCAATCCTTTGGGACATACCCTGTTATTATACAGTCCATAAATATTAAGAATAGGGATCTGTTTATCACATTACTTATATTTCCCTCAGGACACAGGAGTGTATGCCATCAGGACCTGATTTTGTCTATTTTAAGGTGGAGTTTACCTAATCCCTCTACCAACAGGAGGGTAATTTTCCTTAGTAAATACAGTGGCGAAAAAATTGTTTAGTAGATTTGCTTTCTCCTCATCGCCCTATACAATACTTCCCCCACTACTTTTCAAAGAGCCAACATTTTCAGTTGTAATCTTTTTACTGTTTATATAGTTAAGAAATAACTGCTCCTGTTATTACTCCTGTTACAGAAAGCCTGAAAACTTTTATGGACTCCTCCCCTTTCCCCAAAATTAATTCAGATAAGCTCCTGGCGTTAGAAGCTACCTTTACCTCTGATGAATTGTTGCAAACTATCTTTTCTCTAACTGCAGGGAAAAGCCCAGGTCCTGATGACTTTATAGCCAAGTTTTATAAAGTACTTAAGCAGAAATAGTCCGACTCCTTATTAACCTCTTTCAATTTGATTTCTGCCACCCAACTGTTTCCCCCTTCTTTTCTGTAGGCTCATATCTCAGTGATCCCAAAACCAGGAAAGGACCCACTTTTATGCCCTAATTATAGACCCATTTCCTTACTGAATATAGATAATGTTGATCAAACTGTTCTAGAAAAGTTAAGTTCTAGTAGAAATTCTCGAATTTTTAGAACTCGAACTGAACAGAACATTTTACTGTTTGTTCGAGTTCAGTTCTAGTTCGACACGCCATTTTCAGTTTTGTTTTCAGCACCTTCCTGCACTTTTGGTGGCCATCCAATCACCTTTCTGCACTTTTGGCGGCAATCCAATCAGTACAGAGAAGTGTAAAAAACGTCATCACTGAGGTATAGGGCTTTCATTGGCTGCTAAAATCACAAGACCATATTATATATATTTCACTGTATTGCCTTGTGAACACCATTTCCAGCTCACTCTCTCTACTGTACAGACTGCTCTTAGTTAGACAGCAATAGTTAGGGAGTTTGGTTTTGCTGGCTGCATCTTTTCCAGACCCATAAGCTGTTATTTGGCGACATTTGCAGGCTCACATAACACCTAACTCTCATATACATGGATATACTATACAGAGTGCTTGGATTTGCTAAATCATACTCAGTGCTCAAAAGTTCAGTTTTTGCAGTTCTGGGGGTTACGTAGTTGTATAAGACACTGTCTCCAAATCTCCTATATGTCAAAGGGGATGCAGATCCCCGTAGCAGCTGCTACCGCTGCACCTCCTATAGCTATGCCCCTGCTTGCAAGCTGTCCTCATCTTTTCAGTAAGCCATTGAAAGGAATGAAGTATTTTAGCCTCTCAATTTTTTTCTTTCAGTCTTTGAGCCAAATTTTCTTCACTAAGATTTTCCACGTATCCAGTCCACTGTTATGGATGGTAATTAACGCTTCTCCTCACCTGTATAGGTATAAAAATTAACTAGAACATCTTCTCCCATTGACTCTAATGGGGTTTCGAATTCTAGTTCGAATAGAACCTCAAACCGAACTCACAAAAGTTTGAGGCTCTAATCGAACTAAAACATTTTACTGCTCACTCATCTCAAAATATAGATACTAAGCTTTATGAGAAACTCATTGCTGCTAGACTTAATACTGTACTCCTGGAATTGATACACATCGATCAAGTGGGCTTTGTCCCTGGGAGAGAGGCATGGGATAACACCTTGAAAACATTTGCCCTTATTCATCATGCTCAGAATTCCCAAATTCCTGCTATGTTAATATTTCTGGATGGGGAGAATGCATTTGATAGGGTGGATTGGACTTTTTTGAAATCTGCCCTTTCAAATGCTGGATTTGGACCAATTTTGCTACAAACATTTTTTGCATTATACCAACATCTGTCTGCCCAGTTTAGAATTAATGGCGATTTATATTGGCAATGGGACACGTCAGGGCTGTCCACCATCACCTCTTCTCTATGTGATTGCCATGGAGCACCTTATGCAGTCCATTAGAGATGTTTGAGAGATCAAAGGTATATTAGTGGATAAAGAACAGCACAAGTGCGCAGCTTTCACTGACGATCTTCTGTAATATATTACGCAACCCGAGACCTCCTTAGCTGCTCTAATGGATTTACTAAATAAATTTAGTTCATTAAGTAACTTTAAGGTAAATTGCTCAAAAAGTCTCTTTGTTACTTGTTTGCTTATACTCTACCTGACTTATTTCAATCAAGCGTTTTGAATTGTAAAGAAATTCAAAACGTTGGATACAGATAGAGGAGCGGCTGTGTGGTCGTCCACTTGCATCATTGCCCTGGCTATTACCCTATTTGAAGCGATTTAGAATAGCTCAGCTCCTTCTAATATCCCAGATTACATTATCGGTTTAGACTACATGGCCTCCAATATAATCTTTACACCCCAGGTGGTCCACTTGTTTCAATCAAAGGGAATCCAGCAATTTCTCTTTTGACACATTGTTTATTGTATAAGGGTGACTGTGAACAGAAGCTCCATTTAATTGTGGATTTTGTTACACACTCTGCCTTCAAAACATATGAAGATAGTATTCCCCTCGAGCTCTGCTCTCCAAATACTTGGCTGCAATACTTGCAACTCAAACACTATTTTGACACTAACAATACCAAACTTAAAGGGGTTTTGCCACAATCTCATTTCATACCTCATGCATACAGCTCTTCAGCTCTGTGTGCTTAGAAGGAGGCGTGTATGATTTGTTTGAATTGCATATCATGTGACTCAGCAGGATGACATTACCAGGCCTTTCCTCTCCGTAGTAAAAGATAGGTCTGTTTATTTAAAGTACTGTGAGTAGCTCAGAGGCAAAGCTTTTGCCTCTCAGTACAAGGGTCCTAGGTTTCAATCCCTGCAGGAACCAAACCTGTGTTGTTGTTTTTTTCCCCCTTATCAATGTACAGACCTCATTGAGGTTTCTTTTTATTTATTTGCACTGTTTGACTAATTACTAAGAAGTACAGAGGACTGGAGTAGAATGACAGCACCTGGGGTTTGAACACTCAGTAGCTGCCTTAGAGGAGAGGTGATGTCTGAGCATGTGTGACCAGGACTGAGGAGCTCTCAGCCCTGGTCGTATGCCATGGAGACGAGCTGTAAACAATAGATCACTAAAGGAGCAGCTAAGACAAAAATGGTGCAGAACTTTTAATAATGATGAATGGTGAAAATGTTTATTATTTAATTTGCAAGCTTCCCACGTCACATTTACTTTATGGCAAAACCCCTTTAATCTTATCAGAGATCCTTCTAGTTGTGTATTCAGTGACAGCATCCAAAACATCTTAATTCTACGCTAAACAACCTGCTGGTGGATGTTCAATCCACTAGACAACTTACCTTTCAAAGTAGCTGGGAACAAGAATTGAACTGTACTTTTACGGAGGAGGACTGGTCAACAGCTTGAACCTTAGCAAGCAAGGCCTCACTTTCCTGTCGAATACAAGAACTCAACTATAAAGTACTCTCTAGATGGTATGGCGTTCCGAAATTGCTTCACTTGCTCTATCCCAGTGTTCCTTCTACCTGATGGAGATGTGGGAAAACGACGGGCACTATATCGCACATTTGGTGGGAGTGTGAAGCACGTCGGCCTTTTTGGGAGAAGGTTGTGAAGACAGTTCAGATGATTACTGATATATCCTTATAAAACGCAGCCCTTCTCCGTTTTATGTTACCCCTTGAACACATATGCCTTAAAGGGCAGTTTGATAATATTTTTACTAGTGGCTGCCAAAATATTGATTCCCAGGAACAGGAGGTCTACTCAAATTCCCACTATAGCAGAATGGTTTAAAGAAATCTTTTTTTGCAACGTATGGAAGAATTGAGAGCGGACTCTAACCAATCGCTTGATAAATTTTATAAAGCCTGGGGGGATTGAATAACTTTCACAGCGTCTTCGGCATTTAAAACGATGACTTAGTACTTTTTGCTGTCTTACATGTTAAAATGGCTAAAAGACCGTTCTCTGCAGGTTTGAATATTTCTCTTTACAATTAAAAGTGTTGCCATGCTCAGCCGCTTTGTCCAGAAGGTTCTGTGTTTTGTTAATGATTTCTGTTCTGTTCTTTTTGTACTTTATAACAGTAGTCAAGTATTTTATACAAATATAATAATACCCTTAGATAGAATATACAATCTTATTTTGGCTTTTTAAGAAACAGACTACGATACTAATTCATCATATTTACAAACGGTCTTTATCGATTTCATTTGTACATTGTGGGCGGCATGTATGTATGGGGCTGCGCCAGATGTCTGACTTCTTTTCAGTCCGATATCAGGCGCAACCCCATTCATACATTTTTAAATCTCCTGTACGCCACTCCGGGGCGCATTACATCGTGCTTTGTAATGCGCCCGATCTCGAGGGGTGTGCGGGAGGCTGGCGCACTAGAACCGTAGCAAAGCTACATATTTATAGCTTCGCTACAGCATTTCTAGGTGCATTACAGCTATAACAGGTAGAGCACTTTCAAAGCGGTTTACCTGAGCCAGAATTGTCGTTCTAGCGCTAAAATGTGCCTGATTTATGACCTGATGTAGATCAGGTTAATAAATCAGGCGCATTCTAGACTAATGTTATGCGCATGAAATTTGGTGAGCATGAAATTTGGTGTTTAAATGCCAAATTTCATACATGCTGCCATGTATGTCTAATTCTGTATACTTAATATTTTTGAAGACTTCAGATATCTATGCTAGGATGAAGCTGTTGTTGTCTTAATAAAGTTTCTTAGAAAGAGAAAAAAAAATATTTTGGGGTTAGTTTTACTCTATGGCACTCTACCTTTCTGTCTCCAGCTTTGCTGTCTTCATCATTATTTTACATTTATTTTTTTCCTTATAGCTTTTTAGTACTTCTTTACTGCCCTCCTGTTTAAGTAGTTTACCATATATACTGGAATATAAGCCAACTTCTTCAGCACATTTTTTATACTGAAAACGCCTCCCTTGGCTTATACTCGAGTGTATATGTTATACAAGTTCTATGTACAGCTCTGCTGTACTGGTTGTGATCACTGCTGGATGAGCTGAAGCAAAGCTGTGCATGTGTGTGTTATATGTGTCCTTATATGTTTAATATTCTATTTTCAGTGTGTGGGGGGTGGTATGACATATTTCTTTATAGGCCTTAAAATGCTACTGAGACCCCTGCATCCTGTCAATGTGTTGGTGATGCGCCATTGGTCCAGAAATTGCCTGGGAGCTATAGGAATCTAGATACATTCCAGGCCAGCGTCACAAGAACAGACTTTGCCCTGTTATATTAGATAGGATATCGAGTGCACATTCATCAAGTGGTGGTCATCCAGGCAGAATACAAAGTGAATACTGGGCACCTGGACGTTTTACTCTTTACAGAACAAATTAAAAGAAGAGAAGTAAACAGATTTAGCATTGCAATGTAATACACATTAGATTATGTGTATTCAGTATGCTGCAATGCAGCTAGGCTTTAATCAAATTATTTGTTTTAATCAGTATTTCTACTTATTCCTGACTAATCTTTAGCTTATTCTCAGGACTGCAATCATAAAATTAAACAAAGCAGGAGAGATGATTACAGAAGTCTTCAATGTTCCAGCCTACACATGAACCTGATTTATCCTGCTAAGTCCATTGTTAAAACCTGGCAGTTAAGAGATATTGATAAATCTAAGCACATTATTGATGTCAATTAGAAAAAACACAAGATTGATCATTTACCCAGAGGTGCGGTGGCATAAGCAATGACCATCAATAACAGTTAACTGCTGACTAACACACAATGAAATGCCTACAATACGAAGAGTTCACAGACAATTAGGAAGATTTTGTCAGCATTAAGCCATGGAATATCATGGGTGCATAACATGCATATATTCACAACTTTATGAAGGAATCCTACAGAATTACATTTTGCAAAACAGAATACAATTTCAGGTGGTGGGAAACACTAATGTATTCCTTATTCAGCTTAATAAGCAATAAAATACGTGTGACCTGAGCTCTAACCTAATCAATTCCTATAGTGGCCTGGATTCTGTTAAACACCCAAATCAAGATGCTGTTTTGCAGGTAACTGAAGACCTTGCAACATTGTGGATTTACCCAACTCCAGTTTCTGACATTGGAGCCAATGAACGATCGTTATTGAATCTAGAGGCCTAAAAGATAATGTTGCATGTTAAAATACTTACAATTTAGATAGATTACATAATTATTATTATTACTACATAATAAGGGGTTTTCTCATCAGCCTGCTCTGCATTGCTTCAGGCTCCCACTTCCTGGTTAGGATGTGGGTGGTTCTTCAGCAGTGACTGCTTTCTTATTCCTAGCTGAACCTGTTATAGTGACATTGGTGATGGAGGGTTTTTAAAAGCAGGGCATAGGCTATAGAGCTCTAAAGAGTTAAAGTTTGTTAGAAAGAAACATAAGCTCCTGTGCTGCTAAGACACAAAGGAGTGACATCACCATCATGGCCAGGGCTGCTAGAGCAAAGAAAGATGGTCACTAACCTAGGATGCTTGTGTACACAAACAGGAGATGGGAACTGTGCTAGCTCTGAGTGGAAGCAAAACAGCAATGTATATTTTTATAGTTTATATTTACCTTTGCCTACATATGTAAAGCTAATCAATGTGGTAGGAATACCACAGGTCCCTTGTATACACAGTGGCTCTTAAAGGGAACCTATGACATCTCCTGATATGTCTCTTCTAGAAAACACTTGTATTTTGTGAACAATTCACACTGTAGACAGAATATTGCATAATACATCTCTCAGAGTAAAGCCTAAAAAAAAGCCACCAAGTGGCCAAGTACCTCAGTTTTAAGTACAGTGTTGCAGTCTCAACGTCACAGTGATTGTGGGACGCTTAGCATTCATATCCCAACCTATCATAATGAGTGACCTTTGAAATCCAAATGCTCATCTTTGGTAGGTTTTTTTTGGTTGAAATTTCAGGATGAACATAAAATTTCTTGAATTTTTTTTAAATGAACTACATGAGCCCATTTCTTAACTTCAGAATGTACATGTCCAGCTGTTCAAAATTTCAGCACTTTTTGCACAACTTGCTGATCTCTAAGGGTGCTTTACACTGAGAATTTTTTTATGCTTTTTTTGGTGTGTTTTTTGTGCAGAAATGTACAGCATTAACTGCTGTGCCTTTTTGCACAAAAAACGCATACAAAAACGTGTCAAACACGCATTAAAGGGTGTGTTCACAGGGAGTTTTTAGATCCGATTTTGGATCCGTGTTTGATCCGAAAATCGCATCCAAAAATGCAGCGGCAATCGGATCCTAAACAGATCCAACACGCATCCAAGACACAGCTGCCTGTTTGGATGTGTGTTGGAAGCAGCAGGATCGCACCCGATAGTTTCAAATGGGGCTCCTGCTGCATCTTTTGGACCAAGAATTGACTTTCTTGGCATGGATCCGAAAGACGTAATGAGACACGCATCATGATCACTCGTGTGAACGCCGATACGTGTTTCAAAGTAAAAGCAATGTAAATCACACTGCTCGTTTTTAGATACGTGTTTGGGTCCATCTAGGGTCCAACAGATGGATCCAAACACGTATCTAAAAACGTATGTTCACACAGACTCAACATGCCGTGTGAACATCAGGGCTGTGGAGTCGGCAAGCCAAAGCCCCGACTCCGACACCTCAATTTCCCAAACCTCCGACTCCCTCATACATGGCGCATCTTTAAGTGATAACTTTACTGTAGTAAATTGGTAACATCAGGCTGTTTATCACCTTATGATACAATAATCAAGCTATTTAGGTAGAACAGACACTGACAAGAAAAATGGTAACAATGTTTTGATCTTTGAACACTTGTGGGTAGAGATGAAGAAAAAGCTGTATTTGTATCCAAGTCCAGTCTGCACCAACATTGGGAATGTGTAGAAGAGACCTGGGATCAGATTTTGGTCAAGATATGCTTGATTCTGATCCAGAGCCCAGAAGGATTCAGGCAGTATTGAAAACCAAAAGGTGGATTCCCTAAATACTAACAAAATAATAAAAATTAACATTTTGATTTTTAGGAGCAAAACAGTAACAAAGAAGTTACAGGAAAGAATCTGCAGATCTAAGCAGATGCTAAGTACTTGCAAGTCAAATTTATGCTTAAGATGGGTAAGATGACTGTATATAAAATTACAGTAGCCTCATGTACAAAGCTGTAGTGGATGGAGAGATATGGAGCCTGAAAGTCACAAGTTCAAAACAATGATACCATTTTGGATATGACTTTAGAAAACAAAAAATTGTAAATATGCAAAACACTGCAGGAACATTTGTGGAGTCTCTGAATATGTTCTGAGAAATAATATTGCCTCCATCAGATCCTGCATACATGACCTCACATATGATCTCATTATTTCCAGGCTAGAGAACAGCCTCTCTACACTAATTTGGGTTGGAGGCAAAGTGGTGACCACAGGGGCAACATCTCTAACAATGTCAGGGTATAAAGGAATTGTCTCAGCCACAGTCAGTTTTGATGAATGGTTGAACTCTTCTACTTCTTTGAAAACAGGTGAAATATTTTGCTGAAATCTGTTTGTCATTGGAGTGGAATCTTTTCCGCTGGGACAGCGCTTTGCCTGCTCCATGTCATCAATTACACTCCTCATGTGATAAGGCTGAAGATATGGGAGCAGCAGCACTGGCTGGACCCAATTCCTCTTGCTCTTTGCACTGCATCGAACTAACTGTACCAACTAATTATATATTTTGGGAGTCGGTCCCTTTTATGACGACTCCGACTCCTGCAAAATAGGCACCGACTCCACAACTCCGACTCCACAGCCATGGTGAACATACCTAAAAATGCATCAAAAACGCACCATGTGAAAGCACCCTAACAAGGAGCTTGATGGCAAAATCCACAACAGGCGTTTGATCCATGAATCACCCAATACATTTAGGGGATCAATTGAGTCCTTCTCATCATGCTGCAGAGAATTATCAGCAGGATGCAACAGAGATACAGACTGTAAGAGTCACAGAAAGGCAAAAAAGTGGATGTCGTTTGGTTCCATCACACATTGATGACCGCTTCATTGTAAACAATGCCCTGTGGAACCAGATGATGAATGACCTACAACTTCAGGCATGTTTAAGGGAGGTTAAAGGCATCAAAGTGTCATGTCAGACCATTTGCAACCATTTACATCAGCGTGTTCTGCATGCTAGACGGCCTGACCACACCATCAGGCACAGGCATCATCATCTTGCATAGGCCGGGAAGCATCTACTCTAGCAGTGAGTGTCTATCTAAATATATGTGTGTGTCCGTTTCTTTACATGAAAAATAATAAGGCGTCAGGTGATTTGTTGCCCCAAAGGGCAGAAGCTTATAGGATTTATGTGTAAAACAGAATAAATCCTGATAGGACTAAAAAAGACAGCAAGGGTCCTGCTTACCCAGCCCCAAAGATGTTAGAGTTTTCTGTTTACACACACTAATACAAGGAAGCTGTCAATTATTGTATGTGGGTGGAATAATTATGACTCACTTTCTCTCCAAAGAGTCCTGACAGAATTTAATCTGTTTTTCTTAAACTCAGAAATAATGCACAAAATCACATAAGCCTGTATATCACAGACTTCAGCTTCTTTCACTCATATTCTGCTCTCAGATTGGGCAGCATTGGACAAGCTTAGGTAAACACTGCCTTTTGGATAGCTCCTAAAGTTAACAAAACTCTGGGTACCAAATTAAGTTTCTGAATCAGTACGGATACAGTGCTATGGAAAATTCTTAACTTTGTGTTATCCTGCTGCCCCAAGGGGGGAGGGGGGAGGGGGGGGTGCACACTTCTATCATCATGTTTTATTAGCAAAACCAGATACATTAGGTATAACAATCCATGTTACTGCTGTATATACCTGTCAATTACGCTTATAATTGGTCCTTTTCTTTGGTAGTATATTGTATAGGCCATACAAGTTTTCATACAATAAATTAACCATAATGATTTTAATTTGAGATGTACGTTTTTTTCATCATAATATATAACATTTTTGCATTTAAAGGAAACGTGTCATCAGCAAATGACCTACTGTTCAACATAAAAACATATTTTTAAGACTTTTTTTTCTCTAGTTATTTTCCAGGTCACAATTTATTTAATTTTTAGGGAAAAAAAACCTGCAATAAATCCTGCAGTCTAAGAGCTTGTTCCCACGGCAGGATTTTCAGTTTTACAGACCGCTTTCCGATTTGAAAGCTGTCTGTAAAACGACTGTTAATCATCCTGATATTTAGGCCATGTTCACACGGCTTAAAATGGGACGTATTTCAGTCCGTAATTTTGCGCCGTACTGCGCGAATTACGGCTGGAATACGTCCCAGGCATTACGGTAATCCACAGTTTTCATAGAGAACTATGGATTACGTCTCCTCTCCCTGCTCGGCGAATCCGCCGCAGGGGGAGATAAGTGAAATGTCATTTACCAGCGGCGTATACGCGCTGCTAGTACTGATAGTCTATGGGCCAGCGAGGTGCCGGCACCCCGCTCCCGCCCCCGTCCACATGGCATAATTGCGGGGCGTAATTACGCCCTGCAAATAAGCCGTGTGAACATAGCCTAATAGAAAATTCGTACAGCAGTCCCCACTGAACGGATTTTCTGCTGGACAGTCTTTTACACCGCCGGCGCTCCAAAAAACTTAGAACATGTTCATTCTTCCGCCCGGTCTTTGGGCAGAACGTGAACATGTCAGTGGTTGCGGAGGACGGGTAAAAAAAAAAAAAAAAAAAGGGTTAGATTTTAATGGAAGTGACGCAAACGAAAACAAAAGTATCCCTTTTGACGGATGCATGCAACCAGGGCTGTGGAGTCTGTGTCGTTATAATATATAATAAATTGGTCCAGTTCAATGCAGTGCTAAGAGCAAGAGGAATTGGGTCTTGCCAGTGCTACTGCCACCCATATCTTCAGCCTTATCAGATGTCGCAGGGGAAAAGCTTCCACTCCCATAGCAACAGATTGACCATATTTCAGCATGGAATTCCGTTATACCCTGAAATTGTTAGAGATGTTGCCCATGTGGTCACCGCTTTGCCACCAACCCAAGTTAGTGTAGAGAGGCCGTTCTCTAGCCTGGAAATAATGAGATCAGATATGAGGTCATCCTTAAAGGAGGATCTGATGGAAGTGATATTATTTCTCAGAACAAATGGATAGACTCCACAAATGTTATTCAGGACATTCTTGTTGAAAATTGTTTTTCCCACTTACTGTAGAGTTTTGCATCTTTACAATTTATTAAATTTGTTTGTGTTCTAAAGTTTGATCCAATAAAATATTTTACACTGAGAAGCAAAAGGGTAACAATGTTTTGAACTTTTGACTTTCAGGCTCCATATCTCACCATCCAATACAGCTTTGAATAAGAGACTACCATTTATAGATAATCATCTTGGCTATCTCATACATAAAAATAAAAACACCGAAAAAATGGGACATAAATTACCAAAAAACTACAAAGCTACAATTACTGCTCAATGGCTGGAAGATATACTGAGTCCCAGCAGCAGGCGTCTTTGGCCCATATGCTGCATGGGAAAGACATAGCAGGTGCCGGTCATTAATGAGGAAATGCTCTAGATACCAGTTCACACCAGCATGCAAAAAGCCACAGTATAACACATAGAGAGACTGCACAAATGCAACAATACCGATGAAATTGTATATAGATAAGGCGATACAAAGGGTAAGACCATTCATACAGGTACACCATGCTAGGTTACAGCCAATAACGTCCATGATATAAAAATGGGCAGGCTGCCCAGCACTTAGAGGGTGCACTGCACAAAATACTTGTACCCTAAGCTCCCCAGCGTTTTGCTGTCGATTTCCCATATAATCAACGCCCAAAAAAAGACCGTGGTTTTTTGACAAAACAGTGGCAAAAACCGCAGTCGTGCATCGGACAAAAAACGATCGCCTTTTGGACGGTTTTTGTCTGATGTTGTGTGGATCCAGCCTAACAAACAAAGGAGATTTATTACTTTGAGCTCTGAAGCTCTCTGCTCTATAGATAAGATTTCCTGCTCTCATGTCAGTACAATTAGAAGAGCTGGTAATACCGAACTGGTATGCTAATCATTGCAAAAGAACCACTCACAGTCTAACTAGGAAGAGACAGGATCCATGAATCTGAAGGTTCTTTTGAAATGGTCAGGGTTAACAAAAACTGCAGAAATCAGAGTTAATGACAACAAATCTAATGGAGAAGAAATTAACCCCTTCCCGACATTGGACGTATGCATACACCCTAGCGGGAAGTGACTTCCTGCAAATGGACGTATGCATACGTCCTGGCGATCGCGCGGGCTTGCGGGCGAGTCACGCACGATCGCGAAGTGGAACCAGCGGTAAATTACCGCTGGCTTCATGCTGCATCACCCCTGGCCGGAGTGAGCTCCGGCCGCGGGTGATGTAATGCTAGTCACGATGGATGACTATTGAGCCAAATTATAGTGAATTGTTTCTGTATTTTATATCAAATGTATATTATAATCAGCTCTGTTTTTAATTTCTGCTTGCTTCTTGAGTCCAAAGGTACAGGCCTGTTTACACTTCTATTGACTGAATACACATGGGGGTTTACCTTTCATTGTCTTAGTTCAGATTTCTGTGTGCTTCTGGCTTATCTCTTGTGAAGAGGTCTGTTCGTATATGGTACTCTTTAACTCTCAATAGGGAGTACGAAATACAAATAACACATGGGCATTTTTTAAGCTGACCACAGCATTATGTCATGTCAGCCATTTTGTAGAGGTTGGATATATATCTCTAACATCAGCCATGAAAAGCAGAAACCATTCATTCCTGGTCTATACACAGGGTTGGTTGCTCCATCTGTTTTACGGTTTCTCATGGCAGAAGTTAGCGGATTCGAGATGCAATACAGGTGAAGTCTGATAAGCGCTTATAACTTTGTATATACTTCTAATTTTCTCTGTACATACTGTCTCCCTATTTTCTGGAATCATTTTATGTTATCATTTTATCATACTTGATTGATTATTGAACAATTGTAACAATAAAGCTGTGTTATATCGTTATTGACTGGTTAATCTTCTATAAAGCTGTATTGAACTTGTATAGATAAAACTTGGTAAAACATACTTGGCGCTGTGAACAGGATACAGCGGAAGGTTTACCAGTCAATTCTGAGACGTCCAGTAATCCAGAAAATAGGGAGAAATTGTGTAAAACATGTCTGTCTTTAAGGAAACAGTGATTGCTAGTGAATCTGTTGAGATTCAGGGGTAGGAGGTTATGAGTACAGTTGTGGGATACATTTGTTGTGGAGATATTGTACAGTCATGGCCAAAAGTTTTGAGAATGACACAAATATTATATTTTCACATGATCTGTTGCCCTCTGGTTTTTATGTGTGTTTGTCAGATGTTTTTATCACATCCCAGAAATACAAGTGCAATCATTTTATGATTACAAAGCTTTTATTGACATTTTAAATGAGTTAATGCAGCAAGTCAATATTTTGCAGTGTTGACCCTTCTTCTTCAGGACCTCTGCAATTCTCCCTGGCATGCTCTCAATAAACTTTGGACCAAATCCTGACTGATAGCAGTCCATTCTTGCACAATAAATGCTTGCATTTTGTCACAATTTGTTGGTTTTTGTTTGTCCACCCGTTCTTGATGATTGACCACAAGTTGTCAATGGGAATTAAGATCTGGGGAGTTTCCAGGCCATGGACCCAAAATCTCTATGTTTTGTTCCCTGAGCCATTTTTTTATCACCTTTGCCTTTATGGCAAGGTGCTCCATCATGCTGGAAAAGGGCATTGTTGATCACCAAACTGCTCTTGGACGGTTGGGAGAAGTTGCTCTTGGAGGACATTCTGGTACCAATCTTTATTCATGGATGTGTTTTTAGGCAAGACTGTTAGAGAGCCGATTTCCTTGGCTGAGAAGCAACCCCACAAATGAATGGTTTCTGGATGCTTTACAGTTGGCATGAGACAAGACTGGTGGTTATGGGCTCACCTTGTCTTCTCCGAACAAGCTGTTTTCCAGATGTTCCAACATTCGGAAAGGGGGATTCATCTTAGAAATGACTTTCCCCCAGTCCTCAGCAGTCCATTCCCGTACCTTTGGCAAAATTTATCAGTTGTCCCTGATGTTTTTTCTGGGAGAAGTGGCTTCTTTGCTGCCCTCCTTGACACCAGGCCGTGCTCCATGAGTCTCCGCCTCACAGTGCGTGCAGATGCATCACATTGCCTGCTCCCATTCCTGAGAAAGCTCTGCACTGCTGGTAGCCCGATTCCGAAGCTGAAACACTTTTAAGAGACGGTCCTGGCGCTTGCTGGTCTTTCTTGGGCGCCCTGGAGCCTTTTTGGCAACAATGGAACCTCTCTCCTTGAATTTCCTTGATGATGCGATAGATTGTTGATGAGGTGCAATCTTTCTAGCTGCGATACTCTTCCCTGTTAGGCCAGTTTTGTGCAGTACAATGATTGACTGCACGTGTTTCTTTAGAGATAACCATGGTTACAGAAGAGAAACAACGATCCCAAAGCACCAGCTCCTTTTAAAGTGTCCAGTGGTGTGTTTTTTTTTTCTTACTTAATCATGACAGATTGATCTCCAGCCTGTCCTCTTCAACACCCACACCTGTGTTAATGCGCAATCACTGAAATGTGTTTAGCTTGTCCTTTTAAGGCAGGCCTGCAATGAAGTTGAAATGTGTTTTGGGGGAAAAAAGTTAATTTTCTAGGCAACTATTGACTTTGTAATTAATTGCTGTTAAGCTGATCACTCTTTATAACATTCTGGAGTATATGCAAATTGCCATTATAAAACCTGATGCAGTAGCCTTTGTAAAAATTAACATTTGTATCATTCTCAAAACTTTTGGCCATGACTGTATAGTGTGTTACTTTGAGTTTTGGGTAGTTGTTGTTGTGTAAAATTCAATATGGAGTGCTTCTTGAAAAAGATTGCGAAAGTAAAGGATACGGATAAGCTTGTAACTATGATGGAGGGATCTAATGATCCATGGTTACAAGTTAAGAATTTTGTATCTCAGGCTATTGCAACTAAAAAGTTGTCAAAGTCTGAAGGAAAAGGTGCTTTGCTTTTTTCTGTCTGCTTCATAGCAGAGTGTTATGGAAAACTGAAAGCACAAAATGAGATTTTACACAACAAAGTAGAATATCCTGATGTGTTGTATGGAGATCTGCAGGAGCAGAAAGAGAGACTAGAGGAGCAGATAAATGTTATGAATAAGGAGCTGGAAAGCTTTAAAATGTCTGTTAAAAACAATGTTGCTTTGTCAGTAAGCAAATAGCAAAAACTTCCCACATACATGGACTATAGGAATAGAGATAAAGATACAAACAAAAAAATAACAACTCCTTTAAAACATACCTTTTAATAATATGTAATCTAAAACGATAACTATAAAAGTATTACCAGGACAAGGAAATGGAAGAACAGCAAACCTAAACTGTCTCCTATAATGGACACCCTAAGATATCTAACAGAACGGAGAACCCGCCCCGAAAAGGGCGACCCCGTAAATTTGTCAGTTAGCAACCAATTAATAATGACAGAGAATAAATTGTTGAAGAAGGAAGTTGAGCAGCTTCAGGACAGGCTGAAGGCAGCAGAAAGCCATGCGGCTGGGCGCAATGCATCCTCCATAGAGGATGAGGTTAAATTTGTTAAGAAGATAACAAAAGAGGTTTCAAATGTGCCAAATGTAGAGAAGTGCAGCTCCATTTCTCCACGTAGGTTGCCAGAAGAGGAGAGGCAGACAGAGTGCGAGGGTTAAGGTGTTGTAGGTTTGCAGGTATCTGAGAGAAGAAAGCCGACACCTCTGCCATGTTTGCTGCCAGGACAGCGGGTGGGGGTAAGTTGAAGTCCCCCCTCGTAGACAGCGGGTGTGGATAAGTTGAAGTCCCCCCTCGTAGACAGCGGGTGGGGGTAAATTGAAGTCCCCCCTCGTAGACAGCGGGTGGGGGTAAGTTGAAGTCCCCCCTCGCAGACAGCGGGTGGGGGTAAGTTGAAGTTCCCCCTCGTAGACAGCGGGTGGGGGTAAGTTGTAGTTCCCCCTCGTAGACAGCTGGTGGGGGTAAGTTGAAGTCCCCCCTCGTAAGAGAGTGCAGCAGGGAAGTTGCGTCAGAAGCTGGGTTTCTGTTAGACCAAGAAAGGATATCAGTTTGTATATAAATTTGCATCTATTGTATAATTTATAATTCTGCATGTACAGGGTCATTATATGAGAACAGCTCCTTATATTGCAGGGATATGTAGTTACATTGTTGCATATTTTTAATGAACTGAATATAGGAAATGTTACTGTCTCATAATGTCACTGACTTGCTTGTGCTTTATTTTAGGTGGCTAACATGATATATTTGATTTAGATGAACTAGATGATGGTGAAGGGGATTTCCGGATTAAAGGAGTAACATATAGACGTCTTTATAAATTGGGTTACAACTAGATGACAGAAAAAATCCACGTGGTATTTACTGAGCTCATTATTGTGTGCACATTTTATTTTTATTTTTTCTCGACCTTTGTTTCAGGGTTTTTTTTAAGCTATAAGCCAGTTCTAGTTTCCAGCACGATGGATGCCTTCTAATAATTTTTTTTTCCCCTTTTTCCAAATGTCTGTCTGGGGGTTGGGATTAAATTGTCTGTTTATTTGCAGGAGTAAAGAAGAGATTTCTAGTGATCGGAGATCTCATGAAAGACCTCAGTGACATCACTTGTTAAAGCCCCGGGGCATATAAAGATAATTTTTTTTTAAAGTTAAGTTTTTTTGGGTTTCTTTTTGGTAGTACTACCCCCTATTGCTTTTTAATGAAGGTTTTAGTTCAACCAGAGTAAAAACGACTGCGCAGTCATTATTAGAAGATCATTTTGGTTTTTTTTCCTTTTTGTTTGGAGCTCCAGCTGATGAAGAGTTAATTTTTCTTTCGAGATGAGAGTGTGGAATTGCATGAATTGGGTCCTTGTCCTTGTTTGTGTTTGATTAATGCTTGTATGTCTGTATATCCCTATTCATGAATCCTTATGCATTGTTTGCAGTGGCAGATAAGACCACACAACATGTTCACCTAGCAAAAGCAGTGAGTTTAAGACAATAGGGTGACTAACCTGACTATAGGACCTGTTGACTGATCAAGAGTTAATTATATGATATTAGGTTTAAGTTAATTTGTTTCTGGGGAAAAAAAGCCATATGAGTCATTGGAAGAAGGTGTATGAGGGTTTATATGTTTATGATGACATAGAAAGAATTGAAGGGTTTTATTCTGTGACAGTCTAGATCTGGACAGGGCCAATGCAGATAATATGTTAATGTTGAAAGAAAATCATGAATTATGTGAATATATATATATTGCATCACACAAATAAGAAACATGAGCTGTTAGAAAGTTTAGGAGAATGTTATATGTTGCGCCGCTACAGAGTAAGAAGAAGGATGATATGATTTGTTTTGTTCTTTGTGTTTTTATGTTGATATTAATCCAGATGCCATTTAATATGAGTTTTTAGGGACCTGTTCACACGGCTTATTTCGCCGCGGATTTGCCGACGGATTGCCCATCGTCAATCCGTTGGCAAAACAGTCCGAAATAAATCACAGCCTATTTTCTATTGATTTCAATAGAAAATACGGCTCGTCGTTCACACGACGCAAAATTCGTTCCCGGGTTGCCGCCGCGGATTGACGACGGCAATCCGGTCGGAAAAACAATTGACATGTCAATTATTTACGGACGGATTCACCACCTACAATGATTGTAGATGGTGAATCCCTGGGAAAATCAGTTACAAATACGTGCCACACTTAGTGACACTTATTTGCAACTGATTTTCAACTGATTTCAGAACGTATTTACATCGGAAATCCGTTGTAAATACGTTCTGAAATAAGCCGTGTGAACGAGGCCTCATAGGAACTGTATTCGCATAGTGGTTAGATTGTCATGTGATGAGAAGTTTTATTATTCTGAAGTACATTCTTGCTGTGTCAGAAAGCTTCAAAGACCAATACGAGCAGAGTTTCTTTTTTGATTATTTTTAATTTTTATGATGTGACATTCATTCACTGCAGGAGTGGTGAAAATCAAACTGGAGGAGAGCAGATTATTCTACTGCTCTTATGTGACTGAGTATATGTGATTGAGACAGTGCCATGTCCACCCCACCCCCGCACAGTCACACTTACTATACAGGACAATTTATTACCTGCAAGGATTCAAGATTGTTTCAAAGTTCATCTTTAATATGCCAAGGGGCCAGGAGCCCGAAGACCAAGATGAGGGATTACAAAGGTGCCAGTATATGCCACAGACAACAAAGGATATCGCAAAGCGGAGCTGATGCATTGACCGCCATGTCTGCACCGGTCGCCACGCCAGCGCCAGTTTTGATCGCCATGTCTGCACCAGTCTTGGTCGCCATGTCTGCGCCATTGATGATAGCCATGTCTGCGCCAGTGTTGATAGCCATGTCTGCGCCAGTCGCCACGCCAGCAGCAGTGTTGATCACCATGTCTGCGCCAGTGTTAATCGCCATGTCTGCACAAGTCGCCATGTCTACGCCAGTGTTTATCCACATCTGCGCCAGTGTTGACCGCCACGTCTGCACCAAGCTCTGATCACTGACCGCCCCGTTTGCACCAGCATTGATACAGCCAAGGGTCTCTGATGTCTGCACTCCTTCCCAAATCCTATCATCACCAAGATGGAGACAAGCTTGTGTTTTATCAACCAGGTAGTGAGGACACAATAAACCCCGGCACTATCCTGCATTACACTCATGTTGTTTTACAGTCTAAGAAGATCTAAGAAGAGGAGAACGACTTTTTAATTTTTTTAAACTTTTGTTTTCAGTCTGTAGCCGTGGCCAATGTTGTTTTCTGCACTTAGCAACAATGAATTAGTTTTCAGGGTATCTATAATTTGACTCAAAATAGTCAGGAGTGGATTGTAATGCTAGTCAAGATGGATGACTATTGAGCCAAATTATAGTGAATTGTTTCTGTATTTTATATCAAATGTATATTATAATCAGCTCTGTTTTTAATTGCAATGTCTGCTTGCTTCTTGAGTCCAAAGGTACAGGCCTGTTTACACTTCTATTGACTGAATACACATGGGGGTTTACCTTTCATTGTCTTAGTTCAGATTTCTGTGTGCTTCTGGCTTATCTCTTGTGAAGAGGTCTGTTTGTATATGGTACTGTTTAACTCTCAATAGGGAGTACGATATACAAATAACACATGGGCATTTTTTAAGCTGACCACAGCATTATGTCATGTCAGCCATTTTGTAGAGGTTGGATATACACTCACCGGCCACTTTATTAGGTACACCATGCTAGTAACGGGTTGGACCCCCTTTTGCCTTCAGAACTGCCTCAATTCTTCATGGCATAGATTCCACAAGGTGTTGCAACGATGCTCAATTGGTACCAAGGGCCCAAAGAGTGCAAGAAAATATTCCCCAACCATGACACCACCACCACCAGCCTGAACCGTTGATACAAGGAGGATGGATCCATGCTTTTTATGTTTTTGGACGCCAAATTCTGACCCCCCATCCGAAGGTCGCAGCAGAAATTGAGATCATCAGACCAGGCAACGTTTTTCCAATCTTCTACTGTCCAATTTCGATGAGCTTGGGGAAATTGGAGCCTCAGTTTCTGTACTTAGCTGAAAGGGTGGCACCCCGGGGTGGTCTTCTGCTGCTGTAGCCCATCTGCCTCAAATTTTGCCGTACTGTGCGTTCAGAGATGCTCTTCTGCCTACCTTGGTTTGTTTAAAGGTTGGTATTTGAGTCACTGTTGCCTTTCTATCAGCTCGAACCAGTCTGCCCATTCTCCTTTGACCTCTGGCATCAACAAGGGATTTCCGGCCCCCCAGGACTGCCGCTCACTGGATGTTTTTTCTTTTTCGGACCATTCTCTGAAACCCTAGAGATGGTTGTGCGTGAAAATCCCAGGAGATCAGCAGTTTCTGAAAACACAGACCAGCCCTTCTGGCACCAACAACCCAGCCACGTTCAAAGGCACTCAAATCACCTTTCTTCCCCATACTGATGCTCGGTTTGAACTGCAGGAGATTGTCTTGACCATGTCTACATGCCTAAATGCACTGAGTTGCCGCCATGTGATTGGCTGATTTTGAAATTAGTGTTAACGAGCAGTTGGACAGGTGTACCTAATAAAGTGGCCGGTGAGTGTATATCTCTAACATCAGCCATGAAAGGCAGAAACCATTCCTTCCTGGTATGGAGCGGTCTATACACAGTGATGTTTGCTCCATCTGTTCTACGGTTTCTCATGGCGGATGTTAGCGGATTAGAGATGCAATACAGGTGAAGTCTGATAAGCGCTTATAACTTTATTACTTCTATTTTTCTCTGTACATACTGTCTCCCTATTTTCTGGAATCATTTTATGTTATCATTTTATCATACTTGATTGATTATTGAACAATTGTAACAAAGCTGTGTTATATCGTTATTGACTGGTTAATCTTCTATAAAGCTGTATTGAACTTGTATAGATAAAACTTGGTAAAACAGGTGATTAACGCTTTATTATCGCAACCTGTCATGGTCGCGATAATAAAGCCACAGGCAGGAGGAGGGAGCTCCCCCTGCCTACAATCGGCGCAGTAATGGTGCTCCGCACCGCTACTGGTCCCCTTACCAGACTCCCCGGATGCTTTCTGAATGCATCCGAGTAGTCTGGTGACATCACCATGCCCACAATGCATTGTGAGCATGGTGTCAGTAGTTTCCATGGTGACCTGTACACAGCAGAAACGCTGTGCACAGGTCTCCTATTCACACAGCAATCTAACTATTGCTTTTCCCTAGTGGGGATTTGCTGTTACAAATCCCCACTGGGGAAAAGTAAAAGTAAAAAAAAAAAAAGTAAAAAAAGTAAAGCACAAACACAAAAAATAAAATTAAAACACGTACATCGCCCTTTTCCCCTTTACAAACGCCAATTGCCCCAAAAAAGATCAAAAATAAATAAAAGTACCCATATTTGGTATCGCCGTGTGCGTAATAAACCCACCCTATAAATCTGTCACATTAATTAACCTGTACGTTGAACACCATAAAAAACAAAAACAAAAAACAGTCACAGAATTGCAATTTTTGTACATCCTGCAGCATATAAAATGGAATAAAAAGCGATCAAAAACTCATATAAACGCCAAAGTTGTACCAATTAAAACGTCAGTTCATTACGAAAAAAAAAAGTCCTTACATGTCACTGTATATGAAAAAATAAAAAGTTATTGCTCACAGAAGACAGCAATGCATAAATATTATTTAACACAATAAAAACACTTTTTTTTTTTTTTAAAGTGCTTCAAAATTTAAAAAAAACTATATAAATTTATAAAAACTATATAAAAACTATATAAAGCTAACTGGTCATGGATACTGCATGGTGAGCGCTGTTAAAAATAAAAAACACTATTAGGATTGCAGTATTTTCTTCACCCTGCCTTCCAAAAAACGGATTTAAAACTGATTAAAAAGTCTTGTCCCCGCAAAAATGAAACCAATAAAAACGTCAACTCATTCCGCAATAAACAAGCCCCTACACAGCTCCGTAAACAGAAAAAGAAGTTATGGCAATGGAAAAATGTGTTTTCCTTTTTGAATAAAAGTGTTTTTATTGTGTAAAAGCAGTAAAACATAAAAAAATATACAAATTGGGTATCGCTGTAATCGTATCGACCTGCTGAGTAATACTAGTATGTCAGTTATACTGCATAGTGACCGCTGTAAAAAATAAAACATAACTTTACTAGATCTAATTTACATTACCCCAAACCCAAAA